>JAGFPH010000682.1:9467-20773 GCA_018207615.1 Philaenus spumarius | reverse complement strand
AACCTATACTGTTTAGTCACAGTATGTTGCCGATAACAGTATGATTATAATATTTCGTAGTATTATCACTTTATATAATTAGAATTAAAAAAAAAACCAGAGGACTAACCTAAACTGTTTAGTCACAGTATGTTGCCGATAACAGTATAATTATAATATTTCGTCGTTATTATCACATTATTTATAATTAGAATGAGTTGCCTAAACTGTTCGTTTCTACACAAAATAGAACAAGAACGATCCGGCAACGCTGGGAGAACGGTGAGAAAAACATGTCGGCACTTTACAATGTAAATTTTCATAACGAAATTTTGATTTGAAAGTTTTTGATGTTGTACGTGTTGAAGATGGTTAAATATTGGTTTCCCGGCATCAGTGAAGTGTATAAATACTATATTTATTAAGAAAAAATTTCAGGTTTGTGTGTTTATAGTAGTTTTGATTGACAAGTTAAAGTAAATAATTACCATATAATTATAAAAATTTTAGTGATCTCAGCTAAGGCTTGAAACTACCTCCAACCAAATAAAAACAGCGGCGAGAAAACTAAATGCATAATATTAACACTATATTGAGCTATTGGTCTGAATTATTGCCATTTTAATAGAATCAAACAAATTTGAGCTTCTGTTAATTTAGAAATATAGGCCTACTGTCGATGAAAAATAAGTCAATTTTAAAGTGAACAACAATAAAGTTCTAGTAGACATCCTGCGCGTTTAGCCCCGACATGGGTTCTTATGGGACTACGTCTGAGAATGCGATGCTGATTCGCCGGCTGCGGTGGGGGGAGGTGTCATGGCGGATCATAGATGGCGGAGGTGTCATGGGGGAGTGGCGTCATGGCAGTGCAATGGCGGAGCGGTGTCATGACGGAGGCTGTGTCATGGCCTTGACTCGGTCTTCAGACTCTGTGTAATATATACAAACACCTTACAGGGAACGGTGATTGTAAATGACTCTAAAAGACTGTATTCAAAATCATTGGGGTTAAAATCGTTGATTTAAGTTGACCTACGATTAGAATGTGTGATCTTTTGTTTTGTTTTCCGAAATTTATTTCATGAATAAAATGTTTAATATTGTAGGCTCTGTGCACTTACCATGTTGAAAACCCCTAACGGTATGTACAAAGTTAGATATAGTTTGTTGTGTGTAGGCCAAAGTAGTTTCTTCTGAAGAACAAAATAAACAGAACAAGTTGCAAAGAAATATAAATGTTCAACGAATTCTAACATCAAAACTAGTGATGTAGCCTACATTAGTTCTATAACATAATGATTCGATCATACAACTGACGTTAGTTGAGCGAATTTCCAAACTTCAGTTTATATGGTTTAGGATTTCAACCATTTGGGAAATTGGTCTATCAACGAAGGCGCTGATTAATTTCCTGCGATATATAATATCCTATTAGTAGAATCAGCCTCCAGTCCCCGGCTTAGGCACTGCTTCGTTCCGCTCGCAGCGGAAACGCTCGAATTGTGAGTATCACCTAGACCGTGGGGCCTGGGATTATGGGATTATGTTGCTTTGCGAGTCTGCAACTTGATCTTGCACCCTAATGTTATAGAATGCTTTGATTCGCTCGCAGCGGACAAACTCGGTTTTTGAAGTTATACTTTTTTGCGCCCGTTGTACTCGGGATGGGGTGTCGGTCGAGAAACCGCACCACGCGTTAGGAGTAAAATCCGGAAAGTGACTTTTTATACCTTTTCTCTACAAGAGACACCTCAAGAGTCTCGGTGGGTGAGTGGTTAACGCACTCGACTTCCACGCTAAAATCCCGGGTTAGATCCCCGGCTGGGAAATTTTTTTTCCCAAAGATTATAGGAAAGTATACGAATGGCCAAAGAAGTATAACTTCCACCGTCTGGTCCGACGCAGACTCAATTTTTTTATTGTAGTTTTAGGGTACTTTTATGGTATAATACGTTTTGATGGATTTTGGGAGAAACAGGCGGCCTATGAGGTCGTGTAAAAAAACAAAATGTGCAGAATAACCTCCTATATTTATTTGTTTTTTTAAGAAACCCCAAAGAAGTCTCATTCTAGTAAGGAAATCTCAAAAATTATTACTTCCTGTTGTTGGATTTGTTTGCTAACGAATTCGTCCGATCGACTTAGAATACCAACCTGTGTACGAAATTTGGCCGTTAGAGTGCGGTCATAACATACAATTTTTATTGGCACTCCTAAACGTGTTCTTTGGACCATGATCGGTGATCATTGACCACTCTCGACCTTAGGTCTCACTAAAAGAGTCACTGCAATAGCTCATCTTTTCTATGAAATTCGCTAATAAACTTAATATTTTGTAGTTATATTTTGCTCATTTGTGTATCAAATCATTCTGCAGGTGATTTTACTAGTATAAATATCTTCGTTTCATCCTTTTGAAGTATTCATCCCCCTTATATTCCTAAGCGTACGATGAGGAACGAAGAATGTTTCAGATAGGGTGCGGTAATAGAAGAGCACAATAAACTGCTTTATTTTACATAAACGGTGCCAGTACAATGAATTCCTTGTTTTCAATCCTTCGAAGACATCTTTGTAGCTATCCTGGGAAATATAAATGTAAAGGAGGGAAGTCTTTAACGTGCTAAACCCAGCGCTCAACCATGAATGTATCTTCGCTGTTCTATTTGTAATGGTGATCTGTGTGTCTTCTGTTGGCGTTTGTGAAAGTACATTGAACTCTATTTTGTTTATATTGCTTTTGTAACCTGCATTATTAGTGAACTTCCGTAGGAATTGACTATTGCAGTGACTCTTATGGCAAGCGTGGTCCCAGGGAAGGGGGGGTCGAGGGGGTCATGACCCCTCCCAAAATCTTGAATCTATATAATAAAAATGAATTGCTGTTCCTTTGAAAGAGCATCACCTGAGAACGGTTGGACCAATTTGACTATTTTTTGTTTTAAAATGATCGTAATAATCCGAACTAGGTTTTTATATAAAGAAAAGTTTGAAAAGTTCCCGAAAAAGTTTCAAATTTGGAAAACTAAACAGCCTCTTTCGTATGGACTCAAGACCATGGGGCACAAAAACAGCTGTTCGTATAAAATGCTTAGTAACACGTGTTTGTTTACATGCATTACCATAGCAACTTTACTCAGCATTTTGTAACCAGTTTATTATTCTTCAAAACCAACATGTTTTTTAGGTTAGATTGACCAACTTAAAGCAAACAAAAACAAAAATCAACTAAAAAAGCTTACTATAGGCCTATATTAATTCAGTTCAAACATTGGTTGTTACATAATTTATATAAAACAGCTGTGTTGGATCAAAAACTGAACATGATTTTAGGTTATTCCTAAACCGAAACACGTTTATTTGCAACCAATTTAGAATTAGGGTTTTTACAATTCTTCACAACTATCAGTTTTTTTTAGATTAGGTAAAAGCAAATAAAAGGTTTACTGTATTACCTATAAAGGTTTACAAACTATAAATCTAAATTTGTGTAGTATAGCCTATTCTTAAGTGGCGTAAAACCATGTTGCAATTCGATTACTTAAGTCAATGTAATGAAATGGAATAACTACACTTAAATTAAATCAAGCAATAGGGAAGCATTGCGGATCCACTAGTAATTAATATTTTTAATCACCATTTTTATACTAAATGCGTTTTCATAGATAAATTATTCTACAATTTTGGGGAGCTATAATTATATTCGCAAATCGAATACAATTTTGGAGAGGAACGACTTGTGGGTCTAGCTCTATTAAATATTCATAGAGACATAGATGTGGATGTGAATGCCGTTGATTAACAGGTTTGCTAAGAGCTCAAAGACGAGGTTGGACTTTGTCTTGTAATTCATATGTATAGTATTTCCTATTACATATATTAAACCATTGATAAAATGTGTATTGTTTCAGTTTCTATTCATTTATACCTGAAATGGGTCAATTAAAAACTTGACAAGCATTTAGATGTCGCTTAAAGCTAAAGCTTAGATTTTAGGTTAGGAGTTCGTTGACCTGTAATTAGATACTATAAATAAATTTGCACTAACTATAAATCCCCCCCCCCCCTAATACGAGATAAAAAAATAAAACACATGACGGTGACCCTCCCAAAACTTAAGGCTGAGATCACCCCTGTCTTATGGTGGGACCTAAGGCCGCGAGTGGTCAAAGAGCACCGATCATAGTCCTCAGAACAGTTTGGGCGGGGGTCATTAAAATGTGTATATATCCTAGATATATGTATATATGTGTTCGCAATCTAACGGACATATTTTACGTCCGATTTGGTACACGTTGGTTTTCTAAGTGGCTCGGACGGGTACGTTTGCCAAAAATCGAATAACGAGATGCAAGTTTTTTTAACATTACTAGAATGATACTTTTTGTTTTTGTTCTTTATATATATATATATATATTTGTCTCGTAGCACTATTTGTTGATCTTGTGTCAGTTAACATTAATTGTTGATCATTTTGAAACGCTTATAACTTAAGTTCTAATTATAGTAGAAATCTAATTTTGACACCATTCAATTCAGAATGAAAAACCGCATATGAAAAGTATCATGTATAGTTATATATACAAAAAAATTTACTTAATTTTAACATCACATTGTTGATCCCAAAATTACCTTCTTTGTTGATCGAAGTTCGGTTTTGTTGATCTAGCTTATTGATCAACAAAAAACTGTTAAAAATATGTTTGTGTTTGTATAAAGCGTGTCCCATAAGTAAAGTAACAAACTTCGGGAAATGGTTCTGTAGGTCAAAATAAGGAAAAAAGTTTATATAAACACAAACCCGAAAACGCTTCGTTTTCTAGATATCCGCCATTTTGTTTTTTGTACAAAATAATTATTATCTAGAGAACGGTTTGACTGATTGAGTTCAAACTTGGCATGCAGTTTAAAAAAACAATTATGTAGCTCAAGAAATATAAGCGATAAAATCCAATCATTATTTTCAAAATGGCGGCTGTTTGAAAATTTTAAACCTAAATTACTCAAAAACCGTATATTTTAACAAAATATTTCAAGGAAACTTTTTTGTAGCCCTTTTGATTTTCTATCAGATGGTGTAACTGTCAAAACAATCGGATGAAGGATAATAGTTCAGTTATGTGTAAATAATTGAGGGCTAAAAAAAGGTGTCTTGAAATTTTGTTGGTTAAAATTTGCGGTTTTTTAGTAATTTAGGTTTGAAATTTCCAAACAGGTGCCATTTTGAAACTCATTATTGGATTTAATCGTTTATTTTTCTTGAGATACATAATTGTTAGGTTAAACTTTATGCTAAGTTTGAACTCAATCAGTCAAACCGTCCTTTCTCTAGATAAGAATGATTTTGTATAAAAAACGAAATTTCAAATATCTAGAAAACGAAGCTTTTTCGAGCATGTGTTTATATGAACTTTTTTCCTTATTTTGACCCATAGAACCATTCCTCGAAGTTTGACACTTTACTTATGGGACACCTGGATAATAGTTTTCCTTTGTTGTTTTTTTAATGCATTGTGCATGTTATCATAAATTGTTGTGTGAATAATATATTAATAATAACTTTTTAGCACTTTATGTTGCAATTTTCTACAGGTACTACTAGTAAATATAACACAGAGTAAATAAAACTCTTCCGGAAAACGTGTTATCTTAATAATAGCTGAAACTAGAAACGGGAAGTTTGTTAAGAATGTTCTTTGTTTCATATGAGATGGTGGAGAATTGAAGTTTTATTTAATTAATTTAAAACAGCATTATTTTCCGGAAACCCTATCCCGGCTATTACTAAAACTAAAACAATAAAATAAAAATTTAATTTATTTTTTTTTTTTATATTGTAATGTTAAAGGTATCGCAGAATTAAATTCCAAGTTATCATTCAACAACGTCTCTTAACTCTTTTGGAAAACTCTTTACTATAGTTCAGCTTGATAGAAAATAGAAGCTGTAAATTATGGTCGGAGTGTTTTGACTTTGCCATAAACCAGGAAAACATTGTTTAGTTTTTTATTTAAAAACAGAAGAAAATAAGAAACAGTTTTGGAAAACTCGTTACGATATCTGCATAGTGGCTAAAACTAAGGATGCAAACTATTTGTAGAAATGTTTTTTCTGCGCCTTTGGAGATAACGAAGGATACCTATTTTTAATTTATAATTTTTAAAACGGAAGAAAATATTTAAATCCTTTCGGAAAATGTTTGACTATATTTCAAAGATGGCTGAAGTTGAAAACTTACAATTTGCTAGAAATGTTTCTTTTTATGCCGTAACACATTACACATTACTAATTACACATTTTGATAATTATTCTTAAACTGCAGAACATATGAAAACTCATCTGAAAAACTCGTCATCATACTTAGTAACGGCAACAACTAGAAACGGAAAATTTGATAGGAATGTTTTTATTTTGTGTCGTTAGAAATAACTGTAATAAATGTTTTGGTTATTTATTTTAAATCGTAGAAAATAAGAAAACTTGTTACTACATTTCGGCAACTGTTGAAACAATAAATTGTAATTTTTGAAGGCACTTTTTTAATACCGCAGGATTAATGATTAGCTATTTTACAATTTATCTAAAACGGAAGAAAATATTAAATATCTTGTGGTAAAAACGATTACTTTATCGCAAGAATTACTTCCTATAGAATGTTTAAATGTGAGTTTTAACTCTCTGGTCCAGCTTCTACAGTTAGAACCAACATCAGAGTTAATTATGTTTTAACCTATAGATACTGATAACTGACACTCGATTTACTTATGCACTATGCTGCTACTCAATTTTTATTATGCTAGCACAAACTAAAAACCTTTTGTTCTTTACCAACAAGAAATATATATTTTTTTAAACACACATTCTAAAAAAATTACTTTTTTTGCAAGAATTATACACAAAAGTCTTATGGGAGTGCTATCAGAATAACTAATCTACTTAACACAGAAAAGTATATGTATTAGTATTGTCTCCTTTATACTATATGTGATAGCCATGACCAGATTTTTATTCATTATTTCTACATGAATATTTTTAATCCTGTAAGTACATTAATTTTTTTAAAGATAATTAATTTTATATTTATCAATTTAAGAGAAAATCCTTTTTGTGAAGATGTAATTTCAGTACTATAGAAAACAGGACAGTTAAAATATTTGTGTAAGACTTATTATTCACTTTTACAATGTTTGCATATTATCCTATTTCAAAACATAGCAAATTAAAACTGGTTGAGTGTGCCTGTCTCAAGGATAGTAGAGTTGACTCCATAACAATATTAAAGATTTTATTCGTGGAAAAACAACCACCTCTTTCTGAATGCTATAGTATTAAATTCTTAAAAACTAAAGTAGATTGCATTAAAACTATCAAATATTAATTTATAGCATACCTATTGTTACCTTTGCCGCACAATGGGTAGTCATATTTATTAGCCCTAATAAAACAAGGAAATGCCCGCTCAAAGAGGCGATGTTAGGTCAGGTACTGGTGAGGTATCTTGGTAAACATCCAAGGGGTGGTAAGGGTCGTAAACACTTAAGGCTTGCACTATGGCCTACAAGTATTCAATTATAACTATTTTGTAGATTAACATTACTGACAAAATTATTTATTTTAGGATAAGGAATTTAATTCAATTGTTTAAAATTTTCAAATGTAGGCCTATATGTTCTTGCTGATGGTGCGAGATTTCGTTTGATTGTTTCATTTAGGTGTGGATTGATCAATAGATAAATTTCGTACAAATCATTTAAAAGTGATCACTAAATTTAGAAATATACAATTACATTTTTTATGTTAAATACGAAAATACGTGGAGGGGGAAAAGTCTGAGAACTGCTTAATATTTGGTATATAAGGAAAATTTTAAGCTAGGTGTGATTGAGGACCTACTCTATGTATATTGCAATTATATTCACAACGGTTTAAGATATGGATGTGCGGTTTTTAACATTGATTTTCTCTTAAATTTTTATATTGAAATTATGTATCAGATGACCACTTTATTATTTATAAAAAATTAAATTCAAAAAGGCAGATTCAAGATGGGAGAATTATTTTTTTTACATATTAATAAAATAGTATTTTTACATAGAGTAGGTTCGGGTCTTCTATACCTTGCGTAAAACAGCAAAAATATGCACTTCGTATTACCGTGTTTCGGACGCCGTTTTTCAACCTGAAAAGTTGTGAAACATCTTAAATTGTTCTTAAAGGCTTTGTGCTTTTGTCTTATACCTCGTAATTGAAATAAATCGTCGGCCACTCTTTTTAATCAACAGTTTAAATGAGTAAAAATCGATTATTTTTAACGCATTTTTTGGGAGTTTTAAGCAATAATTTCCATATTTTAAGGTAACGCGTAAAAAATATAAAGCCTTCTTTATAACTTAAAGTAGTTTCCCAGATTATTAATTTATAAATAGAATCCGAAACACGGTATTACAAATGCATGTTTCAACGATTTTGCGGCTTGAGTCAGACCTTTTGCATTGAAATCATACTGTACACTCGGGAGTTTTCTTCAAGGTAAAGAAGAGCCTTAATCATACCTACCTTCCAATTTTCCTTACATACCAAATATTAAGCCAGTCTCAGACTTTTCGAACACCCTGTAATTATAAGAGTATACTGCACTTAAAGCAACATATAGATCAGCGTCGAAACTTCACTAGCTTTCAAACATGTAGTGTTGGTGAAAAGTATTTAACTGTTTTCTTATGAACACCTTTAAAATCAATAAACGGTACCAGGAACTGGCACATAGGCACATACTTTCTTACAAACATATTTAAATTATTAAACAGATTCACTGTGACTTCATAATTGTATGTGGGGCAGCAGAGGTGATTTATTAAAGTAGGAGATTAACTAATAAATATTATTATTATCTAGAGAGATAACTATTCCATCAATTTCGAACAAATTTGAAACAAACACGTCAATTAGGCCTGTATAGATGCACTAAATTTTTTTGAAAAACAACCCCCTTTATGGCCAAAAAACCCCCAAAAATCAGTTATTATTATTAGCTAAACGAAAATTCTTAGAAAAATGCTGTTTTTTGCATTAAAGGCTACAAATAAGCCAAATTTTATCAAAATCGTTAGAGCCGTTTTTTTTATAAAAAATTACTGATTTTTTGGGTTTTTTTTTGCCAAAAAGGGGGTTGTTTTAAAAAATTTCAAACCCGTTTTTCGTGCATCCATACAGGCCTATTTGTTTGAAATCGATTGAATAGTTTTCGCTCTAGCTTTATATACATACATACATGAATACATACAGACATTTTGTAAAAAACATTTTTTGGACTTAGGGGGTCCCAAAACGGATATTTCCACAAAAATCTCAACATCGATTTTTTTTTGCGATCACTATACTTTCTCTGTACTATAGTATAGTGAGAATGTAAAAGGGTTTGAATCATTATTATTGTATTTTGTGTAGCGCTGTCTATACGGTTTGTTATTAAATAGGTTCAGTCCTCTTTCAATGTAGTGACATAGTATGTTAAATTTTTGAGCATACAGTATTACTAATAAAATTAGTAATATTTAGGTAGTTTTTACAAGAAATGTATTATTTATATATCAAGCTATATGTCATTAAAAACTTGCATTTTACTACAGAGTAAACATACTTTAATTCTGGTCAGAAAGCTTTTGGCAGTCATTACAATAAACTAGGAGAAACATCAGTGAGCTTCGCATGCATATACTCTTATAACCTCTGCACAAGTATTTTATAAACTTTTGCATTAAACTTGTAAGTACACTTATTACACTAATAATAATAAATGGGATTAATTGTTTAAATCAAATTATTAAGTAAATGATATATAACAAGAATTATAAGAACTGTTAAAAATAACCAGCATAATTTAGGTTTTCTTTAATATAAATCTAACCTACAGACTACTTAACCTCAATAAATCTAACCTCAATCAATTATTAATTGAAACAATATAAGTAACAGATGATTATTGTACCAACACTTAACATCGTCAATGTGCTCTTCTATGTCTTTTATACAGTCAAATAGTTTTTTTTTAAACTATTTAAGATTTTTGACCATACATTTTAAATATTTGGAGATATAACCAAACTTTAAAGGCAAAGTATGTATATGTTTAAAAAGCATTATTTGGTATTTAAGTAGAAATAAGTAGTATTTACACTAGATCTGATTGTTAGGTAATAATTTAACATATTGTCATTTATATTTATCAAAATTTCTATATTATTACTGTTGGAAACTTGAAGTTAAGTACTCGAATTAAATTTTGATAGAACTCATAAGCGAAGTTTGGTAAAATTGTTAATTCTGAGTAAAACATAAAAATACAAAAATCAATTATGAAAACCGATTACGGCCGCCAACTTAAAACAAAACCATAAAATCAAAACTTTTAAAATGTACTTTTATAAGATATTTATAATAATTGGGTAACTCTCAGCTACAGTAAATATTTCTTTAAAAAATACAGCCACGTCCATAATATACTTTTTGGGCTATTGGAATTTGAAAACAAATATTTCTCTTAGATTAATTTGAGTTGCAAAATATTGAAGTTTTAGCAGAAACTAAACCGATTCTGGTATTAAAATTAGTTTCTATAACGATGGATTGACCATACTTTAAAACATTTTTTTTTAGATATTTGCCATGTTAGTTCTGGTTAAAAAAAATAAAGAGGAACCCAGAACTAGAATACTAGAACTGAGACGTCTGGAAAACAAAACCTAAGTATAAAAGAATGAGAGAAACCACTGTCACAATTCACCGGCGTACAAAGAATGAATCTTATTTTTTTTTAGGTAAGTCAACATAGGTCTAGTTTTATTTTTTCTATTTAGTTTATACATGTGTTAGTTCTTCACTAGACAACGAGAGTTTATTTATACTCTCAAAATGTCGCGTATTACTTCCTATACAAAAATGATTGCAAATGATGTAACAACAACCAACAACAAAATGTAATAATAAACCGATTAGTTTACTGCCTATACGTAAAGTTCCCAGTTATAGTATTTTCATTTAAATGTTTGGTACTCATGGACTATTTAAAATCTTAAAACTTTTAATTCATTATTTAAATGTGTATGGTATAAACCATATTAAAAATCAAAATAATATTTTATAACAGAAAAATTATTGTCTAATTATTGTACATCTAAAATAGTCATTTTGAAATAATCAAGTAGTCTCGCCATAATTAGAACTCCTATTTTCCATATGTTGCAAAGAATAAACCTTTTAAAATATAATAATATCAACACATTATATCCATTTGTTTTCTTAAACCCCTAATATTTTAATTTACA
>JAGFPH010000681.1:428774-451261 GCA_018207615.1 Philaenus spumarius | reverse complement strand
AAGTTTTAGGTATAAGATTTTGTTATTATTTAGAATATTTACAACAAATTTGAACTGGTTTGATATTGTGTCTAATACGGATCTCATACATTTTTCGTTTGCGATTTCATTTTGTTGTTACGGCATGAGTTGGTTGTTTTAAAGTTGAATAAAACAAAATCTATATATATTTTTTAGAAAGTTTAAAATAAATTGGAACAGATTTGATACTATGTCTACAAAATGAAGATATGCATTTTTTGTACTTCAACTCTTACTTTCCACCACTTAAGCTAATGGTTGGTGTTATCAAAAACTAATGTTTTGGCAGTCTGTAGTCTTAGCAGTTTTACTAACTCTAAACTGATGAAATATTTTTCATATTAAGGGAGTTGTAGTGATTATTCAGTTTCTATACCATTAACAAATTCAATCAAGATTCTTCAAGTATTTATAAATATTTACCGAAGTAATTTGTGAAACATTACTGCAGTTGTTTGATCTTATACAAGTTATATATAAAGTATATAGATCTAGATATATACTTAGTTGACTATGCAGTGTAGGAACCATGCAACGAAGACCTATGTAGACATTTATTAATATTTATTTGACGCGTTTGTCATATTTTAGAAACTGTTACATTTTTGATTGGTGGGACTTTTCTCAGTATTCATTGTATTATTTATGATGCAATATCTTAAAACTAAGTAGGATATCAAATTTGATATACGTACTTTTAGAAAATTGGAAATCGATTTTCAACCATGAATAGGAAATCAGATATGATTATGTTTACCCAAGTACGTTTATAAACTCGTTAGTACATTTAAAAGTTTTAAACTATACATTATTTATCCAACATCAAAACTTGGAGCGAATAAAATCTCAAAATCTATTTTAGAAGGTGAATTTATCTTCCCAGAAATGTTTCGTATCAGTACAAAGACGAATCATAAAATAGGCCTATGTTATTTCAAATCACCATTTTACGTTAACAGCAAAAATGTATATTCCGCAAGTTAATAAAAAAAGAAGTTTTTATTCTTTTCTATATTCAGAACATTGAATAAGAAAGAAAACAAACAAAAAAAAAAAACAGTACAGTTTAATCATTAGAGATTTAAGGTAATTATAAAAACAAAAATGTACCAAAACTCAAAAGGGTAATACAAGTTTTTAATTTTCGAACGGTACATGAACAGGTACAGGTAAATTCCACGGGGATGTAAGGTTCTACTATTTCCTATAATTTATGTGTATATATGTGATGTTGTTTTGTTTAGGTTGAGTGGCTTTCTGTGTCGGATTCAGCAGATAAAATCAGACCAGAAGTTCCCAGCAGCCGATTTCTTGTAAACAACCAGGTATGATAGGATACTACGCATTCTCAACATATTTTGATAACATTATCTATTGTTAGGTAAACACGAGACCATTGACGGCTTAATAGAAATCAACGCTGTACCATGAATACTAATGTGAATGGTCGGATGCAGATAAAGACAAATTTTATTGTTGATCAAACACAGAAAGTGTGACTTTGTAGATCTAGTATCATAGAATCGATTATTTAAACACTAATTAGTAATAATTCGATACATGACAATAGTACAAATGTTATTCTGACATTTCTAATAAAAGTAGTAGTTGTTTAATAACTTGATTAATAAACTATAGGAATAAAATACTTAAGTGTAAATCTACCAAAACTAAAACTGATAGATATCAAACAATCAACGTTAATAAACTAAATTATGTTTGTATGTTTGCTAAGGTTAACTGGATCAATTTAAACAAATCGTTCAATGCTATATAATTAAGCCTTTCCTAAGTCATTAATTTTGTTAGTAAACTTAGACCATATATATATATATATATATATTTATATAAAATATAAAAAATTTAAATATACTTTTACAAAAATTTAATAATTCCACGCAATAACTCTGAAACTATAATCGAGTGATACATTTCCATCTGTACAACATTAGCGATGGAAAGAGGTAAGAGTGAGGCTATGGGAGATTTTTTTGTAAAATAATAAAATAATTAAAAAAATGGAATAAATAACTATCAAAGTTAAATAAAATTATTAATTAAGTAATATATGTTAAGTAGATTAAAATTAGTATTTATATACAGTAAAGTTCGTGCCAGGGCGCGCCGTACGTTAGTTGTTCGTGGTAGTGTGTAGAGCACTGAAAAATTAGCAAAATGGCTATTTCAGTAAACATATACTCAGAAATGTAAAATAGAATATAAAAATACGCCCCACATTAGCGCTACGGCACTTGTCCATCCCCATTTAAGGCAATACACTTTAGCTTTGTTAAATAACTCGTTTCCGATTGCAGTTCAAAAATTGAAGATCGGGAAGTGTTTCGTTAAATAGTTCTTATTTATGTTTTATTATTATTTATTTATATTTTAACATTCAAATAATAGCAGACAAGTGGTATTCAACATAAGCTAAAATTGTAGCAAAAATGTTTAGTGATGAATTTACTATTAATAGTGTTTTATTTTAAATAACTTGACATTTTTTAATACCAGCAAAAATTAAAAAAAATTCCTTTAATTATAAGATTTAAATTGTCGTGTTAATTGTGTTTTATGAACAAGCCATACGTATTACAAGTTTTTTTATTTTGTATTAAAAACTATGCTAAAAAGGGAAAATATTAAAATGTAGTTTGCTACTTTGGGAAACAATTTTAAGCACATTTTCTTGGTAAGTGAGTGTGCAAAATTCATTATTTGCAGCGATTTAAATCGTGAATTATTTCTAAGAAAAATAATTGTTTTAAAGTTAATAATCTCAAATATTCACACCTAAATAACACAGTTAATGAGTTTTACTCATAGTTTCTGGAAATTGTAAGATATCTACTTGAAACTCACCATGCAACTTCAAATTATTGTAATAAAAGCCTATGGGTTTCAAGTTGATGTATTGCAAATTGCTCTATTTTCAGTTATTTGCCGCGAAGCAAATCGCACAAATCTGCAAGTGAATATGCTTATCACAAATGTTTAAGATATCAACTTCAAACTTTAAATGAAGATAATAACATATACTATATATTTATAGATATAAATACAGTAATACTATATCAGTATATTAACACTTTATTAATATATAATTCCTATATTCGCATGCATATATTTAAAGTTGGTATTAAATTGACAATTAAAGAAAATTATATTAAAGAAAAGAGTGATAATTACATTTTTACTATTTGAGATTTCAGTTTTTAAAATTTAATTTTAATTTTAATAATTTAGTTAAGTTTCATTTTCATTATTATTTACTGTATTATGAAATTTGTCTTAAATTAGGCCTATGACGAAAATATAGTGGTTATAGATTATGCGTTAATTTTGGAAGCTTTCAAGAAGATATCGGAAGGAATATCGGTTAAATGAAAAATATCAAATTATTTTATATTCTAAAATGAGGACATTTTTTAACTTTCTGAAAATAAAGCTATGCTATTGTTTTAAAACGAAAGGTGGAAATGATCGAATTCTCGTACATTAAAAATAATCCCTCCAAAAACCTTTGTAATAAGACATGTGGCCAAGTTTTGTTCCTATAAGGTCAACAGGAAATTCAAATGGCAATTTTGAATAAAAATCGTATTTTAAATACTTACACATCTCAAAATTTCATATTTTACTTATTAAGTTACTGTTTGGTTGTAAATTTATCCCTCTATTGCACCACTTAATTTTTATTTTTGATAATAAAAATAAAAATGTGTTTTGAAACTATAACTTACCCTAAGAGGTAGAGAAATTGTATTATTACGAAATTTACTTTTGGTACTGTTTAGGAGTAATCAATTAATAGCTTTGTTACGTCAATACTTTATTACGTTTAAGTAACACGGAGCAGTAAAAAAATTTGTTGTTACATGGTAAGATAAACAGTATTGCAAGAAACAGTAATATATATACTATCAATATTTAACGGTTTAGCCCTCGCTTGACTAATCTAATGGGATTAAACTTGCGTACCTTCACTCCTAATTTCTAGCAATTTAGCAAAGGGGAAAGGGAGGGGTAATACCATGTAGTGGGGTAATACCGTGCACAGCGTTTTTAATTCCGTGCTGCTCCGTAGCAGGAAGAATGCGAAACAGATCAAGACATTTTTTACTCAAGTGTCATTGATGGAAAGTTTTGTGATTTCAACAACTTTTGTTATTATATCTCCGACTCACTACAACTAGCTGAGATAACTGAAATATGTTATTAATGACGTTAAAACTAACTGTTTTGAATAGCTCATTTCTTGAGCTATTTTTAATGTCAAACACTAGCACTTAAATTTCTTTGTTTTTAGATTAGGATTGAAAATGTTTGTAATGTCGTCACTGGACAATACCGACTTTGTAATCATTGCTATAGCCGTATCTAAACAGTGTAAATTCTTGCAGCTGAGTGCTTTGACAAGATGCCTCATTTCAAAACATTTTATAAATTGTAATTGAGTGCTAAAAAACTGAATTTTATTTATAAAATTGCGGATCCGGCTTGCGATTCACTTTTAGTTTTAATTGTTTTATTGTGTAAAGAAAAAAGTTCAAATTTGGTAGTTAAAAAATGTCAATAATAATTACGTGACAAATGAAAGGGATTTAAAAATGTGAAACGCAAAACGGATGCGCATTGTGACTATGGTTAAAATGAGACCTTGCAAAAAATGTAATGATAAAAAATGAACGAAATAAATGGTTTTAAATTTAACATTGCTCTTGCGGGATAACAATCTAAAATGGCCGCCAGTACAGCAGACCCTTAAGTAAAGCATCTTCTGGTGAAAGTTATTAAACAGAATTAAAATAAGTCTGAAGTTGTTACAAAACATTGAATTTAACAATAATTGGAAAATACTCTACTCAAAGTTGCATAGTCATAATATTAAAATATGAAAACATTTTATTTATCACGTTTAAACAACATAATTATAAAAGTTCTAAAACCTTTAAAGCTTTAAAGTATTGAGCGTCAATACTTTTTGAACGTAGGCCGACCCATGTTTGTGGGCGGGTATATTTTAATTGGAGATAGTTGACCTCTCTCAAAAATTGTCCGTTCCACATAACCCCGCCGCAGGTAAGGTTAGACTTTCACTTCCTTATAAATAATACAACCGTTACGGTCCAACCGTTTATTTAATTTGCTCGAAACTCTGAGATTTTGCCTTTTTATTATATAAAAGTAATAATACTCACATCTCAAATTTAGTTTTGTACCCAGATGTACGTACTAACTGAAAACATTAAATCATTTATGATAAATTTATCTAAAACCTGTTGATACGTTCATTTTTACATACTTATACTTGATACTTGTCTAGTTACATGTTTAGTAACTATCTCACGACTTTGACGACTTGTATACATAATTCAGAACATGACGATTGCTAAAACATGAAGAAATTAGTAAAATAAAAGTAAATTTGTACGTAAAAGCGATAAATTTACTCATACTGCCTAATAACTCATATTATAAAATGTAACGAAGTTATACAAATATTTTGACCTCTAATGGAAATAACATTAAAATTTTTTGCACTGTAGATAAAACCATAGTATAATAAAAATTGTTAAAATAACTACCCAAAATAAAATATTAGTACTGTAGCATGTAAAATTGTTATTAAAAAAATTGGATTAATCGTATACTTGAGATGTAGATTACAGAACAGTCGGTGCTTACTTTACAACATGGGGAAGGCGTTCAAAATGGCGGCGATAAAAATAATTTTGTAATTTAAAAAATAAATTGAATCCAACAATTCAAACTACTTTATAGATGTTACTTACAAATCTACTATACAATTTTAGAAAAAACTTCTTGGAAAGATTTCAAATTTCCAAATGTTGCAAAGGCAAATTTTTGATGTATGGTCATAATCGTTAGAAACTCATTAGAAAATTATTTTCTGGTCAAAGTTATTTAAATTTTCAAATTCATTACTCCAGTTATAGCAATCAAGGAGGGAAAGTTATTATTTTTATTTTTATTAATGAACTCCAAGGTACATTGATTACAAATAATAAAAATAAACATTAATTAATTAGGAGAAAGACTTCATATTGGAACGAAAATGCGAAAATTATAACTTTTTTAGTTATGACAAAAAATTGAAACTGTATTGATTTCTGTTGTGGTTACAAATAAAGTCGAATATTGAAATTCGTAAACTGAGGTAGTTATCACGAATAATATTTAATTCGTTTATTTATTTATGAGTTTGATACATTTGTGGTAATTATTCTCGATAATGTAATATGAGTGAATCAAGTTTCACTAAAAAACAACACCAAAATAAAAAGTTGTACATTATAATTATTATCATACAAGAACCCTTATTATATACAAAGATAAACTTAATTACTTAACCAAACTGTCATGGTTTTATAAGTAACTAGTTTTCTTGTTTAGAAAAGACTTTAAACTGTTCACTCTCAGCATGGGCTTAATTTAATAGACGAGAAAAATAAATTATACAGAGGGCGTGTCTGGGAATCTCACACCCCTTCACACTTTTATATTTATAAACTATGTCCGTTTGGGAATAGTTCTCTCTCACTTCCCATTGTGCTATTTTGCCAATATCCAGTTATGTGTACCCACTTAGATGAATTAAAATAACAAGACTGAACTTGGTACACAGATACAATATCAAACGTGTTTCGTGTACACAAACGTTTTTGTTTCATGAATTATTAAAACTCAATAACGTACTTATGGGTTGAGACAGTATAGAACTCTAGGTAGATAGAAGATAGTATTGTTTAATTTGGTTTTGAGCATTTTATACTATTTATTTTTTGTTATAGGTTTTGGTAGCTAATGAATGATATTATTGAAATTTGGTTGGAATAAGTATTGTAAGTACATTTTTCTCACAATGAAATCACCTTAAATATTATTTACGACACGAGTTATGAAAACTATAAAATAGGCTTTAAAACATATTGAAATACAAATTGTGATATACAGAGATTTCATAAAATAAGTCGTGGAAAATTATTTAACCGAAAATTGTATATAAGCCTACATTTTTCCATAGCAGCATACTACATTTTAACCGTATTGGAGTTTACTAAAATTCTTTTAAATGATAATAACGTAGTGTATACTCAAGGTGTATAGAGCTACATTAAGGTGTTATATCTTATATTGTTACAATGGAATATTGTTTAGCCTAAGGTTTTGTTTCGTCAGATACTAACAATATAATTCAGCTTTCGCCACAAGCAACAGAGCCGCGGGTTCTAAAGCGCTAGCGCTGATTTAAAACACCATCGCAATAAACTCGCTGCCAAAAAATAACTAATGACCCTAGATGAACAACAACGAAATATTATTAAAATTTGAACTTTTACCTAGATTTTTACTGTAGGAATATTTTTCCTGACCAAAAAATAAAAAAGTTCACCGCTTTGTATATTTTCGACTACACAATCATAACATAAGAAAGTTTATTAATATAAAATACATAGTTAAACATTTTTTTAGAACATTCATACTTACACTGTTAGAGTCTTCATGATCTAACGTAAAATTTGGTAAAAGAATAGACTATTTTGTAATAAGTTATCTAACTTTTACAGCAGTTTCAGTATAAACGTTACGTGCGCTCGAATCAAAAAATGTCGACGGGGGTCACAGCGTGTCGTCATCAGCCTCAATCTCATTGTCCGTAAAATCTGGAGATCGAGCATACCTTGTAGCTCTAGACACCTTGGTGTATACTTATCCTCTAGCGGTCTTTTTCAACATTTCCACGTTCGTCTAAACCTGAGACATGTATAGGTGTGATCGAGCATACCTTG
Organism: Philaenus spumarius; assembly: GCA_018207615.1. Lineage (NCBI taxonomy): Eukaryota > Metazoa > Arthropoda > Insecta > Hemiptera > Aphrophoridae > Philaenus > Philaenus spumarius. The sequence goes on along the minus strand of JAGFPH010000681.1, from coordinate 443,426 downwards.
TAGCTCTAGACACCTTGGTGTATACTTATCCTCTATCTGTCTTTTTCAAAATTTCCACGTTCGTCTAAACCTGAGACATGTATAGGTGTGACCGAGCATACCTTGTAGCTCTAGACACCTTGGTGTATACTTATCCTCTAGCTGTCTTTTTCAACATTTCCACGTTCGTCTAAACCTGAGACATGTATAGGTGTGATCGAGCATACCTTGTAGCTCTAGACACCTTGGTGTATACTTATCCTCTAGCTGTCTTTTTCAACATTTCCACGTTCGTCTAAACCTGAGACATGTATAGGTGTGATCGAGCATACCTTGTAGTTCTAGACACCTTGGTGTATACTTATCCTCTAGCTGTCTTTTTCAACATTTCCACGTTCGTCTAAACGTTTTGCTTTATCTTTAGTGGTTTAGCCGGCGGAATGCATAAGATGCATCCAAAGGACAGATGCACAGACAGTTTTCACTGTTTTAATTATTGTTCAGCTCAGCCTATTAAGAAAAACGTGATAGTATATAACTGAATAACCCGGACTTTAATACATACAGATAGAAAATGCACCACAAAGAGTTTTTGAATTACGTTTTAATCAAGCAATTTAAGCGTACAAACATTTCCTATTTATATTAGAAATAATTATTTTGGACAGTTACAGCAGGAAATAGTTGTTTAAAACATTATTTACTTAGACAATTGGTTATATTTGCCACAAAATACAAATTTACAGTGGTAAATAAGCAGTGAGTTTGAACCAATCGTGATACAAGTCACTCTATAAATACGCATTATGTTTAAATGTAATTTAACATTCTCTTGCTCAATACTGTACCTCTGTGAAAATCCTGGAAATATTTCACAATACATTTACTATTTAAAATCATCAGCCTCTTTCCTAGTTATGAAACCATTCCTCTTGGCTAATACTTGATCAAACAACAAATTAAATAGATATTTCTTTTCAAGTGATTCGGGACAACAAGAGAAAAGGATCTCTTTAACGATAACCAAATTACTGAACCGTAACCGCGTTTATGTGCTGTTATTCATTTCCGTGATCGTGAAATGTTACTAATCAATTATCATTTCATTATATTGTAAGAAGATATGCATGAATATATTCTTTTTAGAATGCCATTACTGAAACCGCAAGCTAAAACTAAAGTGGCACTGCGACATTTAAATGTTCTTATGTAGGAATTGTGAATAATATATAGTTTACAATAATATATTATATAATATGTATTTTTAAATACTAATATGACTTTCAATTAAAACTCAATACTTAAGCCTCTATAATAATTTGTAAGGTAATTTGTATTGTAATATTAAAATTAATCGCTCATTTGACCATCTATCTATCGCAGTCGGTTTTGTTTTGAACGGATGAGATACAATCACATTTAAATAATTGTTAAAAGCTATTAAGCAAGTTAACCCACATAAATTTCCTTAATCAGAACTATACGTATTGCAGTGTAGGGCTTAAGTTTTGTAACCTAAAAGTATATTTTATGATACTGTCGTGAAAAGGCTTCAATTTATTGGGATACCGAAACTATTGGTTTTATAAATGTGTTATATTTAGTAGTTTTTTAAGATGATTCCACAAATATTGCTAAGTCCCTGTCTTCTATCTAAGTTCGAAATCAATGTAAATCAAATTTAGAAAAAGAAAAAAAAAACAGTGTTCACACACCTTTAATGAAACACATTAACGAATACTAAAATTTGTGAACAGAGGGTTTTTTCATCACCCTGTATATATCGAAATTCATAATTTTCAATTACTTCTGTAAATATTGAAAGTGATATTTTCCCGGTCTCGTCCTGGAAAGACAGCTGGAGATTCCCGCAATTCAACAACACCAGTTGCGCTAGCAGCATGTTGCTTCTATTAGTAATAGTTATGTATTTGAAATCAGCTGTTTTTATTAAATTAACTAGCAGTACAAACGTGAAAATAGTGTAAATACTATTTATTGTTGTCATTATTTTGTCAGAAATATTACTGAGCAATCCTGATAAAATGTCTGAAAAAGATTGTAAATGATTCATTGCAATTATCTTCATATAATGTACTAAGTAAAAAAGCGGAAGCTACTAATCATCTGCTTAGAAAAAAAAAATCAAAAGAAAGGTATGAAATGATTGGTTGTAAATGTTTGGTTAAAAGTTACACTTTTTTGGGGTAGTTAAATTTTGTTGATAAATTACACTTCTTTTGATATTATTTACAGTGTGATGAAAAGTATTGTTCATTACTCGTGACTCAAGTGTTATTCCGGTCCTGGAGCGAACACACGATCGCGTACTAGTTTGAAGCATACTATTGTTTCATACGTTCGGTAGTTCAGTGTTTGGAAGCCATTGCCTCCCCCCCCCCCTCCCAGTAATGTGTAATTAATGTATTTATTCGAGCCGTGATTATTGATATTAGATAGATGGCTGGTTCAGTCAAATATAAAAGCTATAATAATCTACTTAGAAGGCTAACGGGAATAAGAAACTTTCGCAAATTTGAGGCAAAAACAATCGTCCGGTATTGCCATGTTGAACCGCTATCTTACAAAGAGTAATCGCCTCCCTTTCCCCTCGTTCTTGCCTTTGACTTTAAACAATGTATTTTTAGTCGTAGTTGATTTTTTAGCTAGGTGGTTTGCTCTCTGTTTATGTGATCTTTCTCTATGGTTCAGTATATAGAGTACATGATGTGTTTCTATTAATATTATTTGAAAACAAATTCGAGGTGTTTGACTCTACGGAACTCTTTGCGCAAGAACCAAACACTCGCACTTTTCCAGTTATTAAATATTCTCAAAGCCGGAAAGCAAGCTATTCAGCGCATCTGTTATCGAACCCTTTGTAATACATTTAAGTCCTTTAATTAATTCTAAAACTAGGAACTAAATAGAAATAAACAGAAAACATTAAACAAAAGTTATATTTTACATTACTCGTAAAATCGTAGGTTACATATAACAATTGTTTTACTTTATTGATATTACTTCTCCTTGTATTCTGCAGATTAATATTTTAAGGAACTGTTCCAAGGAAAGACTCAATTTAACGGTCAGGGATCATCGACGGTATAAAGAAAAACTAAAATAATTCTTCGGAGGATAGTGTTCATCGTACAGTTTGTTAAAGGTACGCTTGATAACTCGATTAAGGTATTAACTTGATAAAGGAATTAACATAATATATACTTTTTTTTTCTTTTAATAACCAATAATTATCACTTTCTGACACAGTAGCACAAGACGAAAATACAATTGTGCATTGTATCTTTATTGTGCCAGTATTAATTGTAGGCTAGCGATTCTTCAGCCTAAATAGATATTGCATTTATTGTGAATTCGAGTTAAACGTCTGTTATCCAACTGTTTTATGCAGGAAGTTTTAACGGTCATAACTGAAACTATTAATCCTGTTCTAACGTAATTAAATAATGTCAAGTAAAGTTTATGAATATATTCAAAATGTAAAATAAGAAACTATAGTTAATATTCATTGAAATTTTGTAAACAAATTAAGAATACGCGTTAATCAACCACATATACAATGTATTTAGTATAATTTGATTCCTGATATTAGTTTTATAAATTGTATGAAGTTTTATCTAAAATAATAATAAAAACATTATGTTGCTTGAAGATATCCCGACTATGTTTTATAGTATTTACTTTATGCATAAGAATATATAATTTCCTTTTTTATTATTTTGTATATTTCATGGCTAATGTTGTGGCTCTCTGACCTTCCTCTTCAGATATAATGTTATAATATTATGTTGTACAAATAATTTGTTCCTTGGAATACATAACGTCAAGTGATTAAGCATCGCATTGGTTCAGTACAATATTCATTGGTGCGAAGAATATCAGCTCATTGTAAAAAAGAGCGATCAATTTTGGTTTAGTGAGACATTTTTTGAAATAGAAAGTCTTTCTGAAGTATTCAGGAAAGTAAAGATGAAGTATATGATCGTGCTGCATGAATATAGGCATATAGTTTAAGGATACAAAGAATGTTGATCCAAATTTGCGAACAGAGAATAGGAATATCTCGCAGATGTTGGTTGGATGACGTGTAGAGAGTGTTACCGTGCTGGGAGTGAGGAACTGGAAATGCGCTTTGTTTAAACGCTTCTGGGGTTCATTGTTTCAGAAGGTCAGAAGCCAGATAGACCTGTAATGTGGAGGAGTATGCAAGTATGGCTTGTTTTCTAGCTAAAACAGTATCATACAGAAGACTACAATTGAAAGGGAGGCAAATCTAAATGAAAGAATAACTATGAACAAAACACATATAGTTTGTGGACTCTTTGTAGACCTATGTAGAGAACCACAAAGGCGTGCGGATCAGCAATGACTCAATCAAAGGAAAGCGATACATTGGGGAAGTTAGATAATCAAAACATGATAGAAAATCTGATATAAAACTATTGAAGGATCCTGGTGCTAAACTACTAATTTTTTATGCCTGCCATCATGTTTTCTTTATTAAAATAGCTAGTATATTAAACCAGACTTTAAACGCAGTAAATAATTATAAATGTGTGTCCATCAATTAGATTACTTTCTAACAACTGTAGTGAAGCAAAAGTTTTAAGGGGAGCGCGTAACTCCTATACCGCCCATGTTAAATTAAGCACATTTAGGTACATTTTCTCAAAAAGTATAAGGGCTACATATATGAAAATTTAACACAACATTATTTACACCTTTTTAAGCAAACACATGCTCTTTCAACATTTAAAACATACTAGATCATGCATTTTTATTTTTTTGAAAAAAAGACTATAAAAAACTATTTTTTTATATAATTAAAATTTTTTACTGTTGGGTAATGTTCAGATATGGCCTTGATTTTGCATGTGTTTGTATAAAACAGTATAAAGTATGACCAGACAAAATTTCAACCTTTTATCTTTAATAGTTTCTGAGAAAAATGTACCTGCGTCAATAAAAACTAAAGTTTCGGGAAATTAGCGTTAAAGGTCAGATCTTTACCTTATGATGAGTGTGGCTTGTTAAAACATCCCTGCACCATAGTCTGGATCCTCTGCCTGATTTTCTTCTTCTTCCAGGTCCATTTTCCTTTTTCTTCTGGCAATTCTGGCTACTCGGGTCATGTTTTCGGCCGCTTTGTCGGATTTTTTCATTCGCAATATGTCAAAACTGTGAAGCGTGTTTACTGCTTTGCAGCTTAACTGTAGGCCTAGCAGTTTGTAAATAGCCAATTTACTTGAAAACCCATCATTGAAGCTCAACACAGAGTCTATACACCTAATCTGAAAGTGTCAAGTCTCACAAAAACATTTTTGGGGATTTTTGTCCAAACCACGTTATTAAAACTCTCATTTGGGTTTTGTGTTTTTTGGTGGAGGCACTTTTTTAAGAGATTTGGGTCTGCCAGGTCCTGATAAATCTTTTTGATTAAAACCATTATTTCATAAGGTAGTTTGTTTTTGTGTTTATATTCGAGGTGATTATCTGTAGCTTTATTGTAACCACACCAAGTGTCAGGTCCGGGGAGCATAAGTTGTGCTGCGGGTTTTCATCGCTTGATATTTTATGAAAATATGTAGCCCACACATTTCTTTTCATCTGTTCCAAATCAGAGCCTCCTCTTTTTATTGCCAAACCATAATATTCTTGTAATTTATAAATTTCTTTATCTGTCAGTCTGTTTCGACCACCTAAGCCTTTGCCGTCTTCTAATTTTTGCTTCCGGAATCCTTTTTTCAAATTTTTCAGCCGCGTACCCATTCGTTTTTTAAACATTCAGCAGTAAATAATACAAACACAGCTGCTTGCAGTTGAGTTGTTAGCAGTGTTGTCAACACCAACAAACACCAGAAACATAATTTCCCCGAATGTACAATATATTAGTTTGTTGTAGGTCTATGTTCAGGAATTCACGCGAGCTCATAGGCGTGCCTTAGTTTGGGTTTTAATTTCTTTTAGCAGCTAAAAAATTTGTTTGGCCAAAAACCCTTATATTTTCTTAAAGAGAATACTTCAATGAATAAAAAAAACAAATAAAATAATTTTAGATTTTTTTCAATTTTTTGGTTACGCGCTCCCCTTAAGTAGGCCTAAATAATCAAAAGTACATAATCAAAAGTATTTGGCTTCTTTCACAACAAGCTCCGCTCGCAAAAGGCTTCAGTTTCAAGTAGATTCCCAAAAGTCTTGCTTAGACTAAAATTGGATGTAACGATTCTTTAAAAAAACTGTGTTTTGGCCACCTTTTGAATTTATTTATGGAAACATTAATAACATACTACTGGTAATAGTCTAGAAAGGTTTAATCCCCAAAATAACTTTTATTTTTAGTGAGTTATAAATTTACCATTTCAAAATACAATCATCAAAATCAAAAGGAAAAGCTTCCTCCACTAAAAATCTTGTTTGTTGTTCAGATTTTAAAACAAATATATTTTACGTATTTTCATGTAAATTCAAATGTTTGTTGAGTGACTTAAATTTCAAAATTGTGCGCTAAGTTAAAACAAATCTTTTTAAGTGTTTTTACAACCTATAACTTTACTAAATACGGTCAAGCATAGACAAATTCTAATGTACACGAGTTTGTATGTGACATGTGTATTAAAAACCATCAATTAATCATCTTATAATATAAAATGAGTTATATGTTAAAAACAATTTTATTATTATATAGTAGTACATCTTGTATGTAAATCATTAAAATCTTGGTTCCTTATTTTATTTATTTCTAGCATTGATATTAGTTGTCCCAGGCTTCCTCCGGCGCTATTCACACGACAATAGTCTTTCTTTATGGTAACTTGACTCTCTAAATCGCTATATTACTTGACATTTTGTCTCGGACCATCCCAGTATTTATATGCCCTTACTTAAAGGTAATATTTTATTTCCCAGAAAACAACGGACCAGGTTGTTTAAAATGTACGCCACGTCACATAAAATCCGGACGAAAGCTCCCACATTCATCGTTAAAACAAGGGATGGCACCCTTCCAGCGATGTCGTAAAACAACCCCTAACGAGTGTGGGAACATTCTTTCCAAACCCTGCTTGCAACTTACCTTTTCATTTAATTTATAATAATAGTTCAATTAGCAAGTTCTGATAGAGGTCAGTTATAGCGATTGTTATAAAATAAGTTTTAACAAAAGGAAAAGGAGTTTAATATCGTTCATTGTTAATAACGTTTCGAATTATAAATGGTTGTACTAATGTATGCACAAACGTTTATATTTAACAGGGTTTCCATAAAATTTGATTACTAGATTGTTTTGTAAAAGATATAGCAACAGTTTAATAGATTGATGTTAAAAACTGTATTAATATTCCAGCGTAGCAGGCCTTTATTGTTGGAATACCAAGTGAGCAAACTTTGTAACCTCGAACTGAAACAGTTCTAGAAAAAAGAGAAATAAATAATGATGAGTCGTGTTTATAAAATGTAATGAGTTACAATTACCGATTTCAGATGATTGTCGTACTCTTTGTAGGTTTACAATTTTTGGAGGAAACAATATATTATGTAGTTTAAATAAAAACAGAATTATTGTAGAAAAAGTGACGAACGCACAGATCTTTCACAAGGCTTTCTTTGTATTGAAACTCCAAACGTTGCCATACGAAACATTTTGAACTCCAATTCAGCAATCGTGTGTAGCTTAAAAAAAATGCATATATTCAAATTTAACAAAATTAGGAAATAAACTATTTTGTTTTGTACTCTACTTTGAAGAAATCTTCTAAAATTAATAATTTATTAATCTGATTATAAATTGAATAAGCTATTGATTCTTAAATAAATATTTCAAGCCAACACAAAATAACTTGCACAGTAGTCTACTACGGTCAAAGTCGAATGGATGGATTCATTCTAACCCTTATCTGGTGCACTAATTTCTCCAATGTTTATTTGCTTTCGTCTTAAACACAAAGTGTTAACTTAATTCCAAAATTGCTACGCAAATAACAACTTATGGTTAGCATCGTACATAATTAGCCATTAACTGAATCGTTTTAATGTGCTGGATAAGTTTTACATCTACATATGGATTTTGACTTCAGAACCGACGTGAAATTTTCAGCCGTTGATGATATTGAAAAATCCTGTAGGCTACTGACTTGAAAACATTCTGTAGCGGATCCAGAAGTAGTAAGAATGGCACATACTTAACTCCTATGGTGAACCAAACAAACCACAGCATATCATTTTCAAAAGTGTATATATATACTGATGAACGCTACCAAAACTAAGTTTTAAAGTTATTTACAATTAGATTAATGAACAATTTTAGCCTTTTTAACAGTCTATAAGAATTATTTTGGTCCGATATGTTTATTCGGAACGGAGCAAAAAAGAACATATTATAGTAATAGCAAAGCGGGAGTACCGATGGACCACTATGCGTGCAAGGGGACTTGACCCGGCCTCCATCGGTGCTCCCGCTTTGCTACTACTATAGGTACAACTGCATTTTTTTTTTATTAATCTACGAAACCCCAAATTTGACAAAACTTTTGTAAAGGTCATAGTTGTAGATCGTACAACAACAAGTTTTTATTATAATGATCAAATGATAAAATATTGTATTAAAAATTATTATTTAAATACAGCCTTATATACATTTAAAAACGTTTTGGAAATAAACCAGTAATGAAGTAAGTAGTAGTAGTTTTCACTTTCATATCTTCTAGACTGGTGCAGTTTTGAAAGGCAGTCGGCTACAGTTGAAACCTCCATTACTGTTACATAGGTTACAGTCTAGTTATTGGAATTCAATTCACTTGCACTTGTAAATTCAACCAACTGAAGACCCTTTACATAATCTGTAAATTCTTCATTTTTATCTAACTACTCTTATTGATGCAAGAGTCTTGGTCTTACAATCGTAAAACTAGCCTTGGTCTTCTAACTGTAAAATCAATGTCGGTCTTGCAGTCGCAGAATTAGTCGCAAAATTCTTAGTCCTGCTTTCGCAATACAAGTTTTGGTCCTCTAATCGTCTATAATTTTGTTGCTCATTATTATAAATGACTGCTTCAACTTCCAAGCATCCAACCTTCAAATTACAGAAGATTGACAAAGATAATTTGTCCAGTACACATTAGTAAAAGAGAAACATACATGCAAACCATATACACATTATAAATGAAGGAATGGATTGCCTATCAAAGGAAGTAATTTAATAGCTATAACATTATAAATAATAGAATTAACTATTATAGACAACTATTATACACATGCCATGTTGGGTGCCACTTCGAGTCAGTTGGTCAAATATTATTTTATGAAGCAGTAAATCTGTCATAATGTTGTAAAAATATTAATACCTTCATTAGAATTGAGATAATATAGTAGGTCTACACCGGTACATTTCCTAATGCTATATTAAAATTAATGTAGGGTAATTATTTATAAATAGAGCAGTTATTATATTACCAAATTTTACTTTATCTGATTCAATTAAAAACATGAAAAGATTGGCTTAATATTACACTAGAATTTGAGCTGACTTGCCTACATTACATAATATTACCATAACATATTTTGTAAATGTATACCTTACAATTAAACACATAATAATAAAGTACATTTTTTTTAAAGCTTATGAATATTTCTGCTGCTGATGTAAATTAAAATCTTTAAACATCAATTGCAATATTTAGACATTTAAAACTTTTGACGTTGTCATTTTTCGTACCAGGATGGTATGTTATTATTAATTTTAAAGAAATAATGAAAACGACTGCTTAAATATGTTGAAAGTACGTCCATGTGTATTTCTATTTATAAATTGTTAATTTTTTCTTAAATAAAAACCAATATTTAAACATAGAATGTAAAATGTATTAATTGTAATATAACATGTCAATATAGATAACTATAGTGAATTTGTTAAAACAATTAACACAGTTGCTTGTACTTTGAATGATTTATGAAAGTTTAACAGTTTTGTGGGAATAAACTAAATATGGTGAGGAGGTGACGCAGAGCCCTATATTTTGTGCCAGTTTTATGATTTTTCCAAATTTGTACAGTTTAAATGGGATTAGATAAAAGTTAGTTTTTAGTATTAAATTTAGAGTAAGTATATTTTTTTAACAATATGGATCTAAGAAAATATATTTCAATTTTAAATAGTATTTCATAAAAATCAAATATGTTAACATATTAAAGCTTATTCTACAAATAACCGAAAGGTTCTAAAACTTGTCCAAAATATAAAATTCAAACGAATGCCCAAATAGTGAACAAGATTTATATATTTTGAAAGTTGATTGAACATATTACTTTTTGTATTACTTAAGGTCTATTATATTTTACATCTAACTAGTTTTTGTAGAGAAATTAGTGTAAAGAGTTTAAATCTATATATTATAAGATCGTGAAAATAACAGCTTAATACAAATAAACAGACACCTATTTATTATCAACAGAGTTTGTTCTAAATTTATATAAACCTTGTTTTTAATTAATTAATTAACATAGCTTTACTGTATTTTACTGTAATCAACATATTATGCTTAACTTTTTAAGAGTAGGCAATTTGTGTCTATGCCAAATGTAATTTAATAATACTGTCTTAACAACCAAATTTTAAAATTTGTGGTAATTGGAATATTTTTGTTTAAAATAACGTATCTATTTTTACACTCACTTATTATATGTCATACTTATTATGTGACATTTCGGTTGACAAGTTCTCGTGGTAGTTAAAACTATATAGTTACGGTTTACAACTGCTTTCATACAAAAATGTATGTTTTCTTAATGCAAATCAGTGTTTGCAATTTCTGTTAAAGGAGAGATTACAACAAATTACCCATATCACGATAACTAAACACAAACGATAATTACAAAATAAGCATTATTATTTTTATTTGTTTCGGATTTCATTCCATTCTGTCAACAGTTTAAAATGTATTAATACAACTAGCTGGGCACTCAGAACTTAGATATCGGCAATATATCCCTGGTGAGACAGATGCTACACCAGAATGACAGCATTCAAATAGTATGCGTAGTTCTAAAGTTATGAAGTTGCGAGATACGTAAAGAGATACTGATCATTTTAACACCGGTGTTATTACTATCTTCGAAAGGGTTTGTACCTTGTTTGAGGGGGGGGGGGGGATAACTTAAATGTTTTTAAATTTTAAATGGAGCTCTTATATAACTTGTTTGAACTTTTCAGTTTTATTACTCGAAAAATACTGTACTGATTGTTTAAAGGTTTTAACATCTATTCCAATTAGCCTTTAAATCATATAAAAACTTCGTAATTGACGAAATGTAGGATGTAATTGAAAATTTTACTAAGATTAATAATATTTTTCGAAAACTGTGTATTTCAAACATAGATTAAGCTTGTTCTAATGATAAAGTAATAACTTACCTATATAGAGGAAACAATATCAGATTTTGATCAAACGTTTTGAGTTTAAATAGACAGGTAGGCTACACTGCGTTCTATGAATAGTAAACAAATTCAACATCCTTGTTTAGTTATTTTTTTTAATGTAATTTATTTTCAGTTAAATTGCAATTTAAAAATTTTTACCAATTCCAAAACACGAAAAACATTTGCAAATCTTCCCTTAAAATAAAACCATAAATTCGCAACCATAAATATACAAAGCCCGGCACTTTGACACGGGTGGTTTTGCACGGTTGAGGTTATGTTTGAAAACATCGCAAAATGATCAAGGCAGGTGAGGGGGGATGGCGCCACTTGTATCTTCAATTTGTCACACAGCCCGCCCCCCTGAGACAGCCCTGGGTCACCCCGCTGAGTCGAATATTTCAATTTTACGACTCCATGCTACCTGTGTGCTATTAAATGTTAAACTTATGTCTTGCCTCGTGTCATGTCCCAAGTTAAGCAGCCATAAGTTATACAATTGTCTTTGTTTCCAACAATTTTGTGACATTTTCTACCTAAACCGAACTCCACCTATTAAGGCTATAGGCGATAGTAAATTATTTCCCGTAATTTTAAAAGGTAACCGAAATAAGTTTAGTTTTACCCACGTACGGTTTTAAGAGGCGTGGACTTCCATCGTTTTGAAGCGGTATAATTAAATTTGGCTTTGCACTTAGGGTTACAGACTTTACGATGGAGAAGGTGCCGCTGTATACTGGAGAAAAGACGTTTCAAAAACATATGTTTTTCGTTCGACTTTAAACGAGTTTTTCGTTTTTCAAAAGATTTAAAACTAAACAATTATTTAAAGTCCTCCTAAACAAAGGAAAATTATTGGTCGATAAAATAATAACAGAAAACTTTAAACATAATAAGCAATATTGAAAGGGGATGTTTCAAATAAATAAATCGGTATTTAAACTTGGATTTTTATCTATTTCTTGTTTTCCTGTTGTTTTACAGCGGAAACAACCGCCGTTATTATTCAGTCATGGTCAATACATTAAGGTAAGTCAATTATTTGAAATGTTTTTTATCAGAAGATAAATAAAACATTTAGGTTTTTTGAAATCGAGATTTTATATCTTACCTTTTTAAAAATATAGGTATGACAAATAGGTAAAACATTTTCGCTAGTCTTAAAACTTGATTGAAAAGTTATGGAACCTTTATAAGACAACTTAATTATATTATCTAAAAATACAAAATAATTTTCTGATCAAAAGAAATGTTGTATGGCTAGATAAATTATGTGCTGAATACAAATAAATTTAATGTAAATAAAGAAGAATCTTTATAAAATTAATATGTAAAATGTATAGCTACACTGCTTTAAGGCGTTTTGCTGTAATTTCCCTGTAACTATGGGTTGCAAGGTAACTGTAAACAGAAGGTTTGAAAAAATGGGTTCTTAGAGATAAAAAATACTATTTAAAATGGGACACATGTTCGTCACATTGAACGAAAGAGCTTAAAAACTACAAAACCAAAGTCGCCAAATAATGTGTTTGCGTATAAATTTGGTCTTTGGAGGAAATTTTGTATGGAGGAATATGATTGTTATGTTTTATCCTGTTATAACTACCTTAGGTGTGTAACAATAAGTTTAATTGAATAATGATTTCCAATAGTAAAAAAAAAAAACAACAACAAAAAACACATAGAATATGCAATATACTATCTTTTTTGTTGATTTCTATATTTCTGAGGAAGTAGGAGGCAGCTTCCAAACACAGGATTATTTTTACAACTCTAGTATGAAAGGAAAACATATTTTGTATCACTTTTTCCAAAAATGTTGAGGTGCTTTAAAGTTCCTGTATAAACTATATATTAGTAGACTACATATAACATCATTCATTTTTAGCTGAGTACTTTATAAAATAGAACGAGATTTGGGTATTTAACAACATTTATAGAATTATCTTAAAAACGACATAGCTTTAAAGTCGATAGTTACAAAAATAAAAAATAAAATGTTTGATAGTCTTAACTTGGGTTTTCAAACAATGTCCGAGCTGATGTTATCAAACAATAAGGATAACAAACTTTGTTCCTCCAAAATGTAGAGTGACATATTGTTTGAGTTTTTATTATTGGAACATAAGTGGGTTAGAATCTTTTCAACTTGATATCGTCATCGGTTGTTGTAACAATCAACTGTGACAGATCGATAGACTATCGAATGATCCTATATTAGAGTATGCTTTCTTCATTTTAGTATGGAATCATTAAAATACAGTTCAAAACATATTTTATTCATTTACATTTACGAACAGTCTGCATGTGAACAAAGGTTTTCTTTGTTAACCATTATTTTACACATTTGCAAATTTTATTTTAGTTTATTCAAAGGGTAAATTCATTAACATGTCCAAAGTTTCTCTTTCCCACATTTCCGAGTGTGCGAACAGTTTTTCGTACTGCTTTAAACTTGGGAAAATCAAAACAGCTAAAATAATTTAAATCCCTACGTTAGTTCAAATTTTTATCACACTTGATCTGAATATTAAAATGGTATTTAACTACTTGTTAAAGCTCTAAAATCACCTGCAACAAAAATATAACAACATAATGTAAAATCAAGAATCCTATAAATTCTTTGGGCCTGTATTAATTTGTATTTTTACTCTCACCCCTTGAGATCCAGAAACAAGTAAAATATTGAAAATCGTCAAATACGAAATAATGTGGAAAGATGCATTTCCTAAATCTGAATGCTTAAAAATAAGGAACTAATAATCACTATTATCACAATTATCTAAAAACAATGAAGTCACTGGTTGTGTATATGTGGAAATTTGAATATGAAAACGGAAACTCAAATTAATAATTTAACCATATTCACATGATTTTATAAATTTAGAGAATTAAAAGAAAATATATAGAAAACTTAAAATACATTACATGGTGTATTGTAAAAAATCGTTCAAAATTATAACTAAAATAAAAAAAAAAATTATTTCATAGTTACTGAAACTAGCGAGTTTATTTAAAATGTACCATTAAATATAAGATGTTGAATGGGTACATGTCACAATGATGGAATAAACCAAACTAGTCTTAAACCATATTGGGGTAGGTATTTTCATCAAGAAGGGTTTATTATGATCAGTAAATTATGTTATCTTCACGATGCGTTTTACATTTTCAAATTAAAATATCGAAATTTATGGGCAATCGTTGAACGATGGGTATATTGCACAAGATGGAATAAACCA
>JAGFPH010000681.1:412824-428764 GCA_018207615.1 Philaenus spumarius | reverse complement strand
AATTATGTTATCTTCACGATGCGTTTTACAATTTCAAATTAAAATATTGAAATGTAGGGGCAATCGTTGAACGATGGGTATTTTACACAATAATGGAATAAACAAAACTAGTCTTAAACCATAGGTATCTTCAACAGGAAGGGTTTGTTATGATCAGTAAATTATGTTATTTTCACGATGCGTTTTACAATTTCAAATTAAAATATCGAAATTTATGGGCAATCGTTGAACGGTTTTATTTTTAAACCAAAAGTTTATTTTTTAAACCTAACTGTATAAAATGGTCGAAAAAAACTTTTCAAAAAGTTATAGTGCATACACCCGTTAAGTAAGCTATTGTTGGTACAGTATAAGTTTATTTTGGCAAAATATAACGGACTTTACCTAATATTCCCACAAAATGTAGTTTATATTATGCAACAGCATAAGCAAACACTAATACAATACTTTTACGAACCTACTGGAATAGAAATTCAACCCTTAATAATTTTACCACTTAGATATAATTTTTGCACAAAGAGATTTATCTTACTGTAGGCCTAATCTATTTATTGCTTATTCTTGTTTTCCTACTTGTGTTTGTTGCTATGATGATTGGTTTGATATTATGCAAATTTTCTAACTTCCAAAAAATATACAAAATTTCATAATTATTTTGTGTAAGTTATTAAAAATATTCACTTATGGAGTTTGCATACGCATTCAGTTAGTACGGAGGTTTATAATACGCATTATTTATATCCATAAGTTAATCAGTTGAATTGAAGAGGCAGGTATTGCAGTTAAAAATGTTTCATTTATTGATAACCCATGTACATTCTATAAAAACGCCGTTATAGAAATTTTGAAAAACACCACACAATCCTTCAAGTTTGACTAAATGGTAGGTCTACACATAGTTTTTACTGGAGTTGGAAATCATCAACTAATGTCCAACAGAATATATTTTAACACTTTACCACACTTTATTTCTTTTACCCTTAGGTTTGGCTATTTTTAATACTAAAAAAATAATACTTTTTGAACAAATATTTTTTAGTGGAATAAAACACGAAAATAGCCATAGCCAGTCGCTGGATTTGAACTGTTGAACTTTCCTTATGTTGAAATTATCATGTTGAACATAAAATAAACTTTCTCCGCTCCCTGTATCAAAATAATTTTATAAAAATAAGTTTTTAAAGCTAACATTTTATTAAATAAAATAAAAAATCTAAAGTTTACAATTTTTATTTTGTGTACAACAAAATATCGAACAAAATTGTACAAATAGGAATTATATAAATAATGTCCAGATGAAATGTAATAATGATTTAAGTATCATTAAATATGCATTAGTACAGAAAGAATACATATTGCATGAAACATATTTAACAATATAGAAATTGTTTGGCATAATTTGAAGCTATTTAATTTCTCTAATTAGTTGTATTTTAATATGTATTAAGTTTATTTAAACTTATTTTAACACAATTTCTTAAAATAAACTTGTTATAATTAAACGTGTATTACATAATACAATAAATAAAGACAATGGTTTAACAACCTTAGTTGTAAACACATCACGTTCTCCGCGGTCATAAGAATTTAAACTATAAAATACGACAATCGCAAATCATGCAAATTTATTAAACGCACCGCTAAACGGCTTCCATTTGCACATCAATTAATTAAAGTCGTCTTTGTTCATATTAAAAAGTTATTTCCAGAATGACATTAATTATAAATAGCAGTATGAGAAATAAATAATTATATCGTTCCCCGAGGCGGACAGGTGAGGTAGAGAGCCATTATTCACGTTTTTGTCACTTAAAATGGACGACGAAAACTGAGATACCTGGGTGTTCCAACGTAGTAGCCGGGCCATTAACTGGCTGTCAATTTCCACTTATGAATGATCTGTCCATTTGCCTCTGTGAGTGTTTTTTATTTATACCTAACTTTCCTTCTTTTTTTTTAGAAAAAAACTAAATTTTCACTGACACTTTTATCTTTAGAAACGGGATTTGATTTTGGGTTGAGTTTCATTCAGAAAACAATAGGCCGAGGGAAAAGGTCTGTATAATTTGGTGTAGTTTATAATGAACGGAATGGTTGGGTTATGCTGATTGCTTTTCGTTTAGGAGGAAACACAAATCAACCTGTTAAGGAACCTCCTAAGTAGTTGAGGTTGTAGACTATGTTTTTGTACATAAATAATGAAGCTGCATAATATTGTAAGAATTAATGTCGTATAGTTGTTTCCTAAGTAAAAGATACTTTGTTATAATAGCTTCTACATTTATCTTTAGTTTAAACTAATTTGTGATGAACGTCAGTTTCAATTTGTTTTGAAATCAATTATATTATATCAGTGACAATTTATATTCGAAGTATTATTCAACTTTAGTTTAAAATATTGTGTCAATAGCCAGTCAATATGTCGGTAAAACAGTTATAAGCTCAAATTACACAGAATTCATTTGCACCTTTTGATTTGAAATATATTTCATCATTATTCAAAAGAATTATCATAATTTGAACAACATTAAGGTTTTAAGAAGTTTTGGAGGCTTTTTGGAGCTTTGCAAGTTGAATTTATGAGATTATCAAACTAACATCCGTAAATTATCATCTTTCCATCCTTGATTTAATCTACTTCGTTGAATATAGACTCAATTAGATTTTTCAATAAATAATCACAACAGTTAGCGAAGAATAATTATAAGGACTACATTTAAGTGTTAAATTTGTGTATTATTATTTACCATAACATAATATAATCTACTCACGATTAATAATTGTATCATTACGGTGGGAGATTGCAGTAAACTGGAAACACAAATGATTTTTTAGACGTTTTATAATCAACAATAAAAACACTGAATCGTAAATAGATGTGGATATTATGTTTTGGACATGGGTTCAGCGAAACAAAATAAGAATACGCGCCTTCCAACAAGTAAGAAAGGTTCTAACTGGAAATCTATAAAACATTTTGTCGTGTTTAGTTTCTTTAACAAATCAAAAAGAGTAGCCATACTGAGATATTTAGAAAGATGACAAACTCTTAAACTTTTGCAGTTGAAAGTCTACACAAGTTGAAAAACTTAATTTCTAATTTAATTTCTAGACAAAATATAAACAAGTAGAAAGAGACATATTTTTTACGTGACAATACGTAACAAGGCAATACGTTTTATAATAAATAGACTTCAATGTTATTGAAGGAAATGTTTTGAACAATGATTGTTTATCTAGTATTTTTTCATTTCGTTTGAATTTTACTTTTATACTAACTGATTATAAGAAACTAGTACTCCAAAAAATTTCTTTAGTCCCCACTGAAATACATTTTTCACATTTCTGAGTGTAAATTAAATTTTATATTCTGAATTTGAAAAGTAATATCGTGTTATTAATAGGCAGTGTCCATTTACATGAATTAAAAATTAAAGCAAATCGCCTTTTGAATAGTAGTCTGTATAATATTCAAACCACAGTATTATTTTGAAATTAACTTTATTTTTTTATCTTGGACTATAAAGATAAACAAAAGTTCAGAAACAATCATTTTTCGTTTATTACCATATATGGAGACATTTTATATAGGCCTACTAAATTAAAAAATTTATTTTGTGTTATTAGTAAGCAGTATTTTTACATAAATAAAAAAATCGGAAAAATACCTTTTAAATA
This sequence comes from Philaenus spumarius, assembly GCA_018207615.1. Taxonomy (NCBI): domain Eukaryota; kingdom Metazoa; phylum Arthropoda; class Insecta; order Hemiptera; family Aphrophoridae; genus Philaenus; species Philaenus spumarius. The sequence goes on along the minus strand of JAGFPH010000681.1, from coordinate 425,086 downwards.
ATATTTGTACGATATTAAAACAATAGTAGGCTATTATTTTTGAATTTAACTTAATCTGCTTTAGATAACTAGTTAGTTGATAGAATATTGACAAACCGTAAACTTTGTTTAATAATATTGTAACCATTATACGAATAAAATTCTATTACTTCAACTAGAATCTAGAGATTTGTTTCAATTAATTAGTTTACAATAAAATATAGAACTAAATAAATTAAATTATTTTTGCATCATAGAACTTATAAAAAAGCATGTAGCCTATATGAACTATTGCAATTTTCAAATTTGTTTGACTAGCTTTTCTGAATTAAATTAGACTTTAAATCCATTTTTAATATAAATATGATTTTATTCATGTTACATTTCAAACTACCTTCACAATTTTCAATATTTAAACTGAGAGTGCTTTGGAAGAGAAAACAAAATGTTTACACTAGTAATAATACAATTTGTTTATATTATGTTTCTTAATACTAATATTAAGATTTAAAGCTTTACCAATTTAGTTTTTATCAAACAATAGTTAACAGTGAGATTTATTTATGTGAACATAGCGGCATTCCACAGGCAAACATTGGGCAGACGTAATAAGTTGTAGCTCTATATAAAACTCCAATTTTGTCAACAAGGCTGAAATTCCAACGACACTTTCTTTTTTGCTCAAATAACGTTCCTAAAGATTCAAATAAACCACTTATCCGGAAGTAACACGTTTGATTGTATTGAGGGGAGAAAATTAATCTTCCCCAATATTTGAATCTGTCCGAAAAGATGATGGCCGTCATTAGTTACATTTTTCTCATGAAAAACTTACTTTTTATATGAATTCTTGAATGCACACGCATGACATATCAGTTTGAATTATAAAATCAGAATATTATCAAAGGTTGTCTGGTATTTGTTGAATTATTTTGTATTCGAAAGCAAGGGCCCATAAGCTAATTGAATTAACCATCTTCTAACCACCGCAGTTGCATATGCACGTAAAAATGATTTAATAATATTATTTAAAAACGGGAGATTTTATAGATTCTGAAGTTAAATCAGAAAGACAGGCTCAAATTAATCAAATGAGTAGACCAGTGGCAACGAGCCCGTTAGAGCGTATGACATGGGTCCAATCCCCCGTAGCGAGACGAAGGACAAAACAAATAAGAGGCCTCCATCAAGGGCGATCAGCCATCAAGTCCTTGCTCTTCCTTCGCAAGGTGGCTCTATAACCAGCAGAGATTCGTCCTCAACCTTGCCCGAGGTGACATTGTAATGGATTACCCTAAATATCCAAAGTTAAAGCTGCTATTTGTAAGTGCAATGAGGAAGAAGTGGACACATGACCAAGAATTTACATCGGAACTTGGAGCAACGACCTCCTTGGTTCAGCAAACAGACGATATTGTTACTGTAGGCCTATTGTAGCAATGCGATAATTATCAAGGCATCAACAGACATATATAAATGACATCAGCAATCTAAATGAGATTAGTGATTAACCAACCTGAAGTTTTTCTTATTGAAAATCCAGGAAAGGGCAATTCATTTGATACATATTGCTATTTCTTAATGTATTTCAATACATAACCAAAAATGATTACTTTTTAAAATACTTTACACTTATGTAGAACGAACACACACATACAAACAATGGAACAACAAACACAGTTTCAGAAATTAACGAGAATTGTGGTATTAATTTAGAAATCCATAAATCTTAATTATTTAAAAAAAGCCCTCTTATACAGAAACATTACTTTAATATATTTATATAAAAGTCTAACACTTAAATGATATAAATTGTAAAACTGGTTTAACATAATTTTCTATTGCTATTGTGTTCCTGAACTAGTTTAAATGTATACAGTTTTGTGTTTTATTAGTTTGTTTAGTTTATTTGTATTCATTCATTGATTTTATGGGTTTTATATTATGACATATGAAAATATAAATTAAGTAAAATATAAAGCTGGCATTTATAAAGCAATTTTTGTTAAAGTTTATTTTGTCAGTCATAACTGTTTGAAATTACAGAAACATCTGCGAAATGTTCGATTTACTTGAATAGTTACTAACTAGGTATACAAAATATACCAAAATAAGATGCAATAATAATTATTTCACTTTTAAACTTATACACTTGTTTTATTTTTTACTAAAAATATGCAAGATTTCATGCAATCTGCCTCACTCGACTGGTTCCATACCTCGATGGAAGATTCATTCTAGTATCTCCAACACGAATATAGCTCCGAAAGTTGAAATGGTTGTAGTTATTGCAAATATTATTTGGATAAGGATTTATAGATTATAACAACTAAAAATAATTAAATTACAAGTAAAAAAACATAGACCAAGACCGGGAGTTGAAACCGGGACCTTCACGGTTCCGACGTGACGCTCTGCCATCTGAGCTACCCTGATATCTACCGATATTGGTCGATGTTATCTCACTTGTACGGTTTTTACTGCCATTATTGAATTAACAGATTGACTATTAAAAACCGTCTATGTTTTTTCACTTGTAAATTAATTAAATATCCCTTGCTGAGGAAGTGTGTAAGCGGGGGAAAAAAATAATTCCAAATAGTTAGTATCACCCTCAAAAGAGAGCAATTTGTTACATAACTTTAAAAAAAATGTTTTCAATCAGGGGTTTACTCGTAATTTTTCCAGTACCGGAACGCTGCCAGAGGAAGTAAGAGGGGTAGACCTATTTTTTTTTTTTTGAAATTTGCACTTTTAAAACCACTATTTTACGTATCTTTGGTGAGTTTAAAGGTTGCAGATAATATGCTTACTTTTATAAGAAAAGTACAAAATGTCCATATGTAACTATTGTTGTTCTTGTATAAAGCAAATTTTCGAGAAACATAGTATTTTAAGCAAAAACTTGGCAAATCTCTCTTATTTAGTCAATAGCCTTTATCACAAATTTAAATCCCCGGTAAAAGACTAAACCTAAACCTAAATACCCCTAAACTCTAAAGATGTAAACTAAACTCATATTTTTATTTTACAAAAACAACTAAACACAAGCAAGCTTATCACGAGAACACAGCACAAACGCTTGATAGTGAATTATTCTAACGACACTCAATAGTCGCTAAACTAAATAACATCACAATGTCAACGTCAAAGCTACTAACTGTTTTTTAGTTTTTGACAGTTCGTGAGAGGTACCATGTACTGGGCGCATGGGCGCAGGCACAGTCGCATGTCGCTGAGGTGCAGACAACCTGCTAAATCCCCTTGCGGCCAGGTACTTAGGTTTAAATATTTTCCTCTTCGGTGCGCTTTTTGACCTTGTATTTGTGACGGCATCTGTCAGTGTTAGTATGTATTCTGTGTTATGCTCTCATTTTTATTTTTATTTTTTAATTAATGAATCATGAAATTAAATGAGTTATTCGATAGGCCTAAGTATTAATCACTAAGTGTGGTCCAAATTATATCATGTTTGGTCTTATTTTAAATACAATAATCTCATCAATAAGTTATAATTTTTTTCATGCTGAAAAAGTTAATGTAAAGTTTAAGCATTGCTGGTTTTTAAACTTTTCGGCCGCCTCGATTTTGAATCACCGGTCTCTTATTTGCAGTCGTTTGCAGCGCTCGCCGAACATCACTACCGTGCCGCGAGTTTCTGGTGCTTCGGTGCTCCCAAATTGTCCCATTTCGATTCCGAGCTGATATGAGGTACAATGTGGGAGTCTTTACTGTAGTTGGCTCGCATAGTCATAACGCACTGTAGTGTGGTGATATCTTGAGGTTTTTCGATTGGCGGGCGTAAAATTCTAAACCGATTGTTGAATGAGAGTGTGATTGATCGAGTGGATGGTCCAGTGCAACGTAAACAAAAATTATGATCAAAAGCAGTACCGGAACGGCGTTCTGGTGCGTTCCGGCACCAGTAAACCCCTGTTTTCAATTATTTTAAGCCAATGCTTTGTCATGGTAAATAAAAATAATTCACCAGTGCAAAAGTTATTACTATTCAGTAAGTCATTTAAGACCACTCAAGACTATACGTGGCTTCAAACGAACAGACGATAACACTAGAACTACTCATGTCGTAATCAGGCTAAAACCTTAACAGATAACAGCCATCCAAATCTGGGGGCTTATAGCTTAAAAACTAAAAAGAAATGTACAATGAGACTTTTTACAAAGATCTACATCAAGGAACTAGGATAACACTATTAATAAATGTTTTTAAGTTTATAGTGTTATTTACCGAACTTGTGATTGGGGCTTCAGTGTTTCTAATTGATTAAAAATTAATATGTTATTGAAGAACTAAGTTTGCATAATCTATTTTGTATCTTTTTATAATTCTCACACCTGTAAAAACTAGTATTTTGCAGTGAGTTCTTTAGTAATATTTATACCCATATATATTATAATAACATAGTGACATACAAAAACACCTGATTGTAATATTTTTTGTTACAATAAAACTTTAACATCTATTTCTCGACAAGTTTTGTATTAATGTTTTTACAAAATATCTGTTAAACTATTAATTTTATAATTTTTAGAAATTGTTAAAAATACTATAACTTAGAGTAAAATATTTTTTTAGATATTAAAATTTTTATGTATCAAAATTAACTATTTTAGAAAAAAATAAAAAAATATTAAAATATATTTTTTCAGTAGATTGGTTTTGTTAGTTCACGCCATAGTCACAATAATTAGGAAGAGGCGGAGGTTTCATTGATTGAAATAACTCAAATAGATGAAGAGTAATCACGTAAAAATAATAGTGTGAAAATTAAAAAAAAATATGTTTTATAAAAATAATTAAAAAAAGCTAATTACATTTACTTTACTATTGATTTTTTACTATAGCTTAAGACAAATATATTATGTACACTTTTTGTACACAGTACAAATTTCATTTAGATATGTTTAAAAATAAAGTAAGTAGAATAATTTATTGAATAGATTGTAGCAAAATAGACTGCGCAAGCTACACCAGCCCTATAAAAAGTATTTAAATAGATACATTTTCTCTTTGTTGAAGTTTCCTTAAGGAAAAACGAAACCATTTTATTAAAATATCAATAGTTTGTTTTTCTGTAAAAATAGATTTTACCAAGAACGAATGAATGTATGACAATACTATTTACACAGTAGTAATATAAGATAACTTTAAAAGTGATTTGGGTGAGAATTTTGATGTACTGTACTTTAGATTAGTACTCAAAAATTAATATTGTAAACACTATCGTATTGTTTAGAAAGTGTTTATATTTTAGATGTCATAACATTTTTTAGAATTTTCTTATATGTTTTTTTTTTTAAATCCTTAAACGTTACAAAATCCCATTTTTCCTGTATTCCGAAAGTACTGCAGGTAAATTGTGAGTAAAACCAGGCACATTGTAAAGTACTTATATACTTTAACAGGAGTCAGATTCAAACTGTTGAGAAAAGTGATTATAATATTGTTTCCATTCTGCGATGAATTCTAATACTGCGTTTGGGAACCTTCACTACCTAGTCCTCATTACCAATGTAAAATTTATTCCATCCATAGATATTGGTTACACGGTTAGTTTTGTCATTAATGATGATTTTTTGTTATTAATATCATTTTTACAAATTTCCAGGTCGGATAGCGTTCGAAATCTTTGAAGTCGAGTCAAACGCTCACACTCCGTTTTCTTTACTGCTCTCTTCTGTAGTTTTTTTAAACAATTGTATTTACTTAAACCAAATTAAATACAACATTCCCAATTAACTAATAAGGTATTTTTAAAATTTTATTATTTTAAATGTAGCATACGTATATTTTTTAAGCAGTTTGAAGCCTGTAGACCTTTTAGTGTTTCTTTGTTTAGCTTATTTTTTTTGTTGTTTCAAGGAATTGTGTACTTAAAATTTGGGATTATAATTTTCCGTGTATGTGGTCACTAGTTCAATACAAAAGTTTAATAAATAACAATCAGAGTTCTAACAGGAAAACTGTTGCAGTAACAAAACGTTTAAAAGAAACAAATAAACAAAAATACACTTCGTATTTGAACGCTTGTTTTGCACGAAATTCGTACACAATTGAAACACACACTCACGCACTACTCACTTGAAGACTAATTTCAAAAGAATTTCAAAAATCATGTTTTGAATGCGATTAAGCAAATAGAAGACGAGACAATAAAACCATTATCTTCGATCTCAAACTCCAACGAACACCCTCGGGGTAAAAACACTGCTTTTTATTGGCCTGTTTAAAATTCGAACTTGGTTTTTTCATTGAATCTCGCCCGTGATTGGTTGGAGTATTAAACAACGTGGACAGACAGCTCGGCGCTCTTTAGTTTTGAAATTCAAATGTTGTACAACAGTAGCCCAAGGAGGTATTATTAACTGGCTTTAGTCTTTGTATCTCCTTACATCTAAACTCTTTGGTATTTACGAGCAAATGGATCTTTTTATTTTAGCTTTCAACCTTAGGGCCATTATATGCTGTTCAATATTTATTTGATTACATTATTGATATTAGAAGGCTTTTATTTTTTATTTGGTGTATTTTACAAACAAGACAATGCCTTTTTGATAAATTGTCTCCGATTTACCATTTATATATACACTTATTCCGATTCTTATTTGAAAAGACAAATGTATATTGTTCATACATAAGGAATGCAGGCTCCGAGTCGATGAATAATTGCCGTATATAGGAGGCACTGAATCATGCTTGTGTTACAAACAGCATTGACTATACAAATTGTGCCCAACGCTTTGTGAAAGGAAACTGCAAATTTCCAGAATCACTTATAGATTGTAGTTTTAAAGTTTCCAAGTTTTATTATTTCCTGTTAAGAAAAAATGTACAAGTTACTTACAATGTGAAAGTACAAGTAATTCACAAAAGTAGGCCTACTCGATTAAACTATTTACTTTATTTTGCATTAATGATTGGATTTTGGTTGTATATAAATTGAATGTATTGATTTTAAAGATCTAATTATTGCTATGTATTGGTTTCTTTTCCCTCGCTAATCATTCGGTGGAGGAGTATGTGCAGTGTGCACCATATATTTCTTGAAACTGTTTTAACGTAGGTGGTCCCTTTTAACAAGTGCAAATAAGCCAGTCACAAATATTTTAGTTTCATATTTTATAAATTAAACTAAACATTTTATAATCCTTAATTCAGTAACTTAACTTTGTATCGTAATAAGTTTGTTTTATTTTATTGAGTTGCCAGCATTGTATTTCAATTAAGTGTGTAAGCAACTATTTATTGACTTCATTAATAAATTTATGTATTTGCTAATTATTTAAATCAGTTACATTTATATTGTTAAATTGTTTAATTGAACAGAATTAGACAATTAATTTTGAATAATTGGGAGTGCCATGTTTAAAGTGAATATTGTCTACAAGAATCAATAAAATTAATGAAGTGATTGCAATACATTTTCTTACGTATCAGGTCTAAATATATTAACTACTTTACAGGATATTTTTTGTTTATCTCAAAATGTTTGTCAGGTTTCGTAGAGTTAGTATTTGCGAAGTCAAATAAAACTACATTGCAATGGCATTTAGTATTTATAAAATTAGGTTATTGTGTTTTGGGGGATTTTGTTGTAGTTATATTGGTAGCACATTAGATATTCTTCCTTCTGAATGAAATAAGTAAAATACGTCCGCCTTAGAGTACAACTACTTTTTTTGCAGAACTTTCTTACGCAGATTTTAAATGGCATTTGTAGTTAAGGGAACCGGCAATGGCAGCAAGCAAGAGTTGCAACTCCTCTTAAAATTAAACGACATATTTAAAATTCATTATTTTAAAATTCGTAGATATATTAATAGATACAATTTTAAAAACATAAATTGTTATTTGATTATTTTGTTTTTTGTTGCTTATCGTCTTCACTTTGTGCCCTAATGGTATGTTTATTCTATTGGAAGACGTGTTAAACGATACAAAACTTGTTGGAGCTGGCGTTTTTCTTTTGTTATTTTTTATCATCGTTGGTTTTGTATTTGGGTTCACTAGACGAACCTAAATAAAGATGCTTCACAAGAAGTTGTAAAATGAAGACTGCTGTGACACATGCACAAACAGATTTTAAGAAACTATTAATCTACTGAAACTCCTGGAAATAATTTGCTAATTCAATTTGTATTATTTATCATTTTATTTATTTAAGAAATTTTAAGTAATAGTATCCACAAACTATATTATATCAGAATGTTTTCGACTATAAACATGTATGTTTTTAATTGTTGTTACTGATAACCCATTTCATACTGCTAAATGTTTAAGTGTCAACAATTTTTCTTAAAATTATTCATTTGTATCTTCAACAAAGTTGGTCTATTTTTAAAACGTGAATCTATTTAATAGGTACTGAACTATATCACACGGTAAACAACACATTCATTTTGCGTATAATATTTCATATTTTTCTTAATTAAATTACAATTTTATCATTAATTAAAAATACTGATAATTACTATGAAAGTAGTGTAGGTGAATTTTATTTTATGGTGGTGAGATTTGTACGTTTTTAAAAAGATACATCTTTCAGTTGGTAAGAAACGATGTAGAGATAAAGTTAAACTATTTTAAGGCAATAATGATTAAAGAGATTTTTTTTTTAACCAAATCTGTGGCACTAAACGTAGCCTATTTGTAATTTACTGATGATATAGATCATAATTTATATTTATTTTCTAATCGAATTTAACAAAATGTAATATGAATTGGTTACTTAGAATTACGGAAAAAGTCTTAAATAAATTATAAAATACAGTTAATTTAAAGTCAAAAATGAGAAAGTGGAAATCAAGTTACGGATAATGCAAATCGTCTTTTAGTTAATACAAGGTTAACACGTTTTGTATTACCATTTCTGTCGACAATGTTAGTTAAGATATCGTCTCATAAAACGCTACAAAAATTATTTATTACTTTCTTAATGTACAAAAAGTTATTTTCCTTCTCATTGGTTATATTTTAGAAATATATACATAACATTGATTTAGTTTCATGAGTTGTAATGATGATCTACATCTGTGAAATTGGATACATTTAGAAAGGGAAATTAGAATTGTACTCAAAAACATTAGGCTTTGTCATGTGCCTAGTGTACTGACTACTCTTAATAACGGTATCACTCTGTTACAGTATTTTAATGTGGGCTACATTTTGTCTCCTTTCTCCGTTAAACTGTACCACTTCCATAATCTTCCAGTGCGCATATGCCTTGTGTCACCCTTTACATCTAGCATCCATCTTTATACTTTCCTTAGGTAACAATTTTTCTTGTTATTCGCTAACACTTTACACATGACTTAACTATACCAACCTCTGAGGCTTTATGAAACTCACTATGCATTTCCTTTAGAGCGTATTTTGATTGTTCTAATTCTCAATCTTTAATCTTCTCTTACGGGATCATATATCCTTTTCATATTTTCCTATCAAATATAAGCTAAATATTCTCTTCAGTAGCAAATATGGTCCATGGATCCTATTTGTAAGTCACAATTGATCTAATGAGGACTTTTACTTTCAAATAGAAGGGTTGATTTCAGAATCTTAAAATTGACGAAATAAACTCTTTTCCTTGCCATGATCGTTTTACAATGGTAAATTTAGTATCTTTTGTTTAATCTAAAGAAGACTTGTACATTACATTAAACGGAATAATATATTATACTTCAATTTGTTTCGTTTCCCTCCCTTGTTACAGGTATCACTAAAGAGATCAATTCTCCATTAATGATTTTGTATCTTTCCCACATCAAACGTATCAAAATATTCATAACTAAAATTTGCTCACCATATTTGAATATCCACTATATAATTTGATCCTGTCCTGGTGCTTCCCATTTCTTTGAGACTTAATTCAAACTGCTACCTCTTCTAATCAGGCTTTAAATGAATACTTACTCTACATTATAACTTGTGTCATCTCCTCATTAAGTGGCTCCGTAAACAAAATCAAACCATCTCTTTCGAATTCAATTTTGTTGTTTTAACATGAACTTTGCTTTAAACCATTTGCCTTCAATTTAGTTCTCTTTTTTAACTTCGTGTTTTTCACTGTTTAGTGTTTAGTTTTTTAATTTGTTTCCATATTCCTTCTTTAATATCCTCATTTAATGTTTGGAAAGGTTCCTGTTGCTAAGTTTTTCTTGTTTAGTATTTCGCCCAGTTCAGTTCTGTTTTGTCTCTTTAAATCATAAACAATATTTCTGCCTTCGGGACTCGTCTACAAGTAATTCTTCGTTCTTCTGTTTTAACTTAAATTCTCATTTGCAACTTCTACAATTGGTTTCTTCGTTCCAGTAATGTCCTCTTTACTGAATCGAGTTCTGTAAGTTTCTCAATTTCCTCCTTAGTGTCACCCAACTAGAGTGAACTCCACATTGTCTTCGCAACTGTATACATAACAATTAGGAACTAGTACAGACCATTAATCAGTCATAGAATACCTTTGTTTTCACAAGATATAAACATGTTCGATGTACTTCCGTTAATGTCCTTTTATAAAAAAAAAAGTTCTTTTGATTATCAAACCATTCCTTTCTCCAAGATTATTTATATTTGTTACATAGCTTGTGGAGAGTACTTCCCTCTTCATGTTGCAAGTAATCATTCATTCCTATCATAACATTTCATTTTTCCAGTTAAACTACTGTTCCATATTTTGTTATTTTATTCCATTCTTAGTCTAGTCGGCATAAATTCATTACTATCATCTTCTTTGGACAACTAAAATAAAATCAGACCCAAGTAAACTTTTGATTCACCTACAGAAGATATTCCAAGCCTCTACAAGGTGTCTCCTAAAAACCTACACCCAACCCAGATACTGTTGGACAAGCTACTCTTCCAAGAATATATTACAATAAACTAATAGACTCCGACTTAAGGCTCTGGATACTTGCTTGTGGGGCAGAATTCGCTGATTTCATAGGCAATTCATCTTTCAAAAAAAGTATTTCCTTGAATGGTTACAGGTAGCCCACATCATTACACCTACCTATCAATCAAGCATCTTTTTTTCAACAACTGTTTGGGATCAACTCTGCTTTGTAACTTCGATATGGTACGATTGAAAACAATAACTTTAATAACATAATCCCAAAATATTCGACAAAGTTTTCCTATACATTTATTCAGAATCTTAGTTATTAAGATATTTTTTGTTTAAGTCTTATAATATGAAATAAAATACTAGGTACGGCCAGTTAAACAGCGCAAGATACCAACGACGCTATGATTGTATTCACTCCGAATAACTGATCTACACAAATTATATCATTTAACAACACGTTAATTTTATAATATATGTACGAGCAAAAAGGTAGTGTCCGTACGGAAAAGTAAAGGTAGTGGCGGAGGTAATGTTTGTCTGTGAATCTAGTAGGGAATAAACAGCATTGGCTGGCTGAGGTAAGTGATAATGGATCAATATGAAAATTAGGAGAATTTCGCAGAAGAATGATTCATGGTTTGAGTTAGCAAAATGGATGGAGAAGGTACTGTTTGATTATTGAAAAGGGGATCTGTAGCGTTGACTGGAGGAATTACAGTTTTGTGTATGAGTCATTTGGAAAATAGTAAAGTTTAATTGAGAAAATGATTTATGTGTATTAAAAAGGGAATTAGTTGCATAGAATGAAGGAGAATATGTTTTCGTATAAGTCAATTGAAAATTATTAGAATTCGTTGAAAGGGTGTTAATGTTTTTATAATAGTAGTTTTGACATTATTAAAATATTATGGAAGGAATAGTGTTATTGGATTGCAAAGAGATTTATTAGTGTTGACTGGTGGAGAGAGTGTTTATGGATTCTAAAGAGAATAAGTAGCGTTGACTGCAGAAGATAGTATTTGGGAATTACAAGGGAAACCAGTACGGTTGACTGAAGGAGATAGTGTTTGTGGATTCGAAAGGGAATCAGTAGCGTTGACTGGATGAGATAGTGTTTGTGTATTGGTAAGGAGATTAGTAGCGTTGACAACAGGAGATAGTGTTTGTGGATTGGTAATTGGATCAGTAACGTTGACCGGAGGAGATAGTGTTTTCGGATTGGTAAGCGGATTAGTAGCGTTCACGGGAGGAGATAGTATTTGTGTATTAGAAGGGAAATAAGTACGGTTGTCTAGAGAACATATTGTTTGTGGGTTGATAAGGGATCAATAGGGTTAACTGGAGGAGATAGGGTTTGTTGATTGGTAAAGGATAGTAGCGTTGACTGGAGGAGATAATGTTTATGGATTGAAAGGGAA
>JAGFPH010000681.1:399366-411881 GCA_018207615.1 Philaenus spumarius | reverse complement strand
AGTAGCGTTGACTGGAGGAGATAATGTTTATGGATTGGAAAGGGAATAAGTAGAGTTGACTAGTGGAGATAACGTTTGCCGATTGGTAAAGGGATTAGTAGCGTTGATTGGAGGAGATAATGTTTATGGATTGGAAAGGGAATCAGTAGAGTTGACTAGTGGAGATCGGGTTTTTGAATTAGAAAGAAAATCAGTACGGTTGCCTAGAGAAGATATTGTTTGTGGATGTATAAGGGGATCAGTACGGTTGACTGGAGGAGATAGGGTTTTTTGATTGGGAAAGGGATTAGTAGCGTTGACTGGAGGAGATAATGTTTATGAATTGGAAGGGGAATCAGTAGAGTTGACTAGTGGAGATAGTGTTTGTGTATTGATTAGGGGATCAGTAGGGTTGACTGGAGGAGATAGTGTTTGTGTATTGGTAAAGGGATTCGTAGCTTTGACTGGAGGAGATAATGTTTATGGATTGGAAAGGAAATCAGTAGAGTTGACTGGTCTAGATAGTTTTTTTGTGTGGGTCGTTTATAAATTGGTAGAGTTTGATTATGAAGCTAGTATGTGTTGTTTATTAACAGTATGAGTGTTATTGGGTGAAAGAAGTAGTGTATGGGGGTGAATCAGTAAAATTGCATAAATAAGGCAGTAAATGTGAATCGGGGAATAAGTTATAGTGTCCTATTTGAGAAGACACTACTTTACTATTGTATGGGTTGGGGTAAAGCTGGATAGAGTTTTTTTAAATAAAAATTCAGTTGTAAACATTTGATAATAAAAAGAGGGACATCATCCTGAAATACTTTCTTGGAGTGTTTACACCTTTTCTACTTAGCTAATACGGATAATAACCGTTCATAATGTACTACAACCCTATACTTTTCTGTCACGGTTAACAATTTCAAATCTTGTTATTTATTTTCTGCCTTTAGGTATACAAAAATTAAAACTGCATTAGACGTTCGAAAAATCATTTGTGAGTCATACAGCATTGATAAATAATTGTTATGGGGAAACAAGTAAAACAACAAGCATAAGATTAATTAAATATGGTGAAGGTGCATAGCGGCCAACTGTTTATCGTGGTAGAGATAGCACGCCAAACGTGTTCGGGCAACACCTCCAAGTCCGTCTGCTCTTATAAAAGTAGACCTCTCTCTTTCTCTCTCTCTCTTCCAACTAGATTATCACTGATTAATAATTAACTGAGAAACTTCAGTACAACGACGTCTGTATAATATATGTCTATGCAAATTGTATGCAAACAATGCAGCAGTGACAGGGTCGAGACATTCTGAAGAAGTTCTTCACTCGCATTCGTTTCTAACACACCGTTAAAGTCTCTTGAGTTAAGAAAGTCAAGGCTGTAGGAAAGATACTAATGTATATTAATATAAACTGATACAAATACTCTAGTGTATCGACGAAGCCACGTTGCCCTTGGATACATTGTTTTGAAATATTTATGTTATTATATGTGAAAACACGGGCAACAATTGGGTGATTTTATCCAAAAGTTTATATTAATTTAAAGTAATATGTTTAAAGTTATTTTTTTTTTTAAATTATAGTTAACAAACAAATTACCTAAATATATATTTTTTTAAATAACAAGTTTGCGTGAGGGTGTAAGAAAATGTGGGAAATTAAATATGAAAATTTCTAAGACATACATATGAAATAAATAATCGTCCAAATTTGCTGGGACTTATCATCAGTTTTAAATGTATACTAACTGAAGTGAATCATACATTTTATAAAGTATCGTTTAATTATTAATTCAGTTGTTTACTCTCCTAGATTTGTGCCCATGTCACATAGATTATTGACACAAACTTTACCTAACATGTACAGGGTGTTTAATATAAGTGTGCCAGTTGTTTCTTTTGAAATCTACAAGAGCTATTAAAACACGTAAAATAGTAACTCCCCTAAACTTTTAGTTCTGTTTAATTTGGTGATTTTGAAATTTTTATCTTTTACGAAATTTTTCCAATATGGCGGCCAACTTTCGAATGTGTTATGGAACACCCTATATTTTGTGATGATTTTGGATTTTACAAGTTAATTTACGAATTTTTTGTTCTTGTTGTTGTTTTTTTTTTTAATACAACTAAACGTTTGAATGTTATAGGTTTGAACGTTGAAAGTTTTAAAAATACCCTAACTGAACGGATGATATTTGGGTATGGAAACGTTTTGAACCAAGTCTTTAAAACTTTATACCCGTCTAACGTTTAAACGGTTAGTCGTAACAAAAAACACCAAGAACAAAAAAATCGTAAAATAACTTATAAAATCCAAAATCATCATAAAATAAAGGATGTTCCATTAGAAATTTTAAAGATGACCGCCATATTGGAAAAATGGGCTGTAAGATAAAGATTTCAAAATCGCCAAATTAAACAGAACTAAAAGTTTAGGGAAGTTACTATTTAACTTTTTTTAAGAGCTGTTATAGATTTCAAAAGAAACAACTGGCACACTTATCTCAATCATCCTGTATAACAAGAGGAAAAAATGTACAAAACATTGAGTTAGTAGTTTTTTTGGTTTAGAGGAAATAAGGTTGATTAATTTATATTTTTATTGACATGGTATTTGCAAAGTACTTTCTTAGTGAGCACCTACCTAGTAAGGTGAACCTACCTACTAAACTTCAGGTCTGTTTACATTGAGTGAATCAGTGACTCTAATCTCGCGAATACGATGTATATAAGAGAAATTATGTGATTTAATTTAGGTGTTTGTACCGAGTTAGATGGGTAACACCTAAATGAAAATCAACTACTAACAGGTATATATTAGTATATTTAATTTCGAGTTTGTAGATATTTTGGTTTGGAAAAAATAATGTTTCTGAATTTTCACGGTAAGATATTGATTTGGAAAATATCCTATCTTAACGAGTATATACCTACCAAATTTCAAGCCTTATACATTGGCATTATTTAGGTATGTATACAAGTCATCAGCAATACATTAAGTTTTAAATAAATATGTCATATTTCCGGGGTAATTTTAATATTTTAATTTATAAATATTGTAGAACTTTAAATTTAAAAATAAATTAGTTGGGAATATTCATGATATTACTATCACATATTTTAAATTTTACTGACTATTACAGTATTAATTTGAATTATTTACTTAGAAAAAATTTCATAACAGCAAAACTCTTGAATATTGATTGAGCACCTGCAAAAAGACAAGCAACAAATATGAATTAGCGAACAAATTTACATATTTAATGGCTTTTTATTAAACATAAATGTAAATATGCATGACATCCATTGTTGTGGGTGATATTGATGCTTGCGTTTTTAAATAGTAAAAGTTTTCCAGTTGTGTAAATTTGAATCTTGTATTAAAGTTTAAGTAGGCAAAACCCTCCAGCACCGAGATTCGTTTTTCTTGCAATTTTTCGTTAATTTTGGCTAAAAACTACTATAATTTGACCAATTGAGAAGAGAAATCAAGTTTTTTATTTTTCTAATAAGTCTGGACTTGGTGACGACCAGTTGCATATGTTTAACGCTAGGCGCCACCACTACTACTCCCGTAACGGCAATCGCCATGCGAGACTCGGAGTGGCACACGACTATTCAATGTCGTTCTTTCATGTTTTGTCATTTTGTCTTTTAGCATTTTTCAAACTATTTTTATTAAATTTTTTATTTATTCAAAAGGAAAATAACTGTTCATATAACAAAACACATTAATTACTTATAATATACACACTTATTACAGTACTATTATATTGCTACATTACTTTACATGAATTATACTAAAAACATTTTTCATATTCTATTCTACTAAATATTGCTATTCTAAAAACATTTTCCATAACAAACATACAATACGTAATACGGATAAATTCAATGGGGGGTGATGATAAGGAATGAAACATTTCACACACAAACCTACCTATATTGCATGTAGCGCACTCATATCGCACAATTGACGTGCACCCGTCTAAAGCACATCTCCGTATTTTTGGAATTTCTGGGACAAAGTGATCTAGTCTGTCATTCCGTAACATTTCCTTAGATCCCTCTTTTGAGCTAGGCCTTCCCCCCTGCCCCTCATGCTTCATACCTCTTCAAACAGACTTTGACGATTATTATCTTCGGAACAGCAATTTCGTAATTGGTTTTTGTGATGCTTTTTTATACAAATGCCATGAATTGATTATGGCAACATCTAACATCCATGTAATTCATCGGTCTGATTTGCTTTATCAGGTGGTGTAATATAAATTACAGCTTCATTAGGCCTACGTTCTTCTACTTCGTCCGTTTCCAAAATTGCATTGCCTCTTCTAAGTTGCATTGCCTCTTTCATCCTCAAATGAAACGCCTTCCCTGCAAGTAATAAAATAATAATTACAAGATAAATAAAAATATAGACTACATTGTAGTTGAAAACTACAATATATGCTGTAAAGTCAATCATGAGAATGGCTATAAAGATTATAAAAACATGCGTATACAGTAGCTGCGAATGCGATAGGCAACAGCTGCCAGCCATAAAGGTTAGCAGTCACAGTGCCGAATGTTGCATATACGCAACGCTAAAGTAAATGCAATATTGCTAACATATTTAGAAACTTTTCAATATTATTACATGCAAGATAAAATACTTCAATGTTACTTCAAATGTTAAACGCAAAACTTTACTGAGAAAGTAATAGGCAACTAAGATAAGTCACTTACCAGTCACCGATGTCCATATTGAAGGAATGATGTTCAAATAAAAGGTTCAACTATACGACGTGAGCTGTAGAGCAAACAAAGCCTCGATGGCTACTGTAGAAGGAACTAGCAGGAATGCTACAATAGTCTTAGCGATGGGATAAATGAAGCCTACAGCTTGCAGTGTTGCCGTTCTCATGTTGCATATACGCAACATTCGGCGTTGGAGGGTTTTAACATAGGACCAAAAATTGGAATTACAAAATCTGTACGTACACATCACTATCACAAAAATGACAAAAAATAAGATCATATTTGCAGAGTTTTGGTAAAAAAAATGCATAACTTTGTTAATATGTGTGCTATTGTTATGAGTGAGGTCTCAAAATTTTAGGAATAAAATGTATTACAAAATAAAAAGTATTCATAATTATATAAAGTTGTTTAACCCACAGCTACTAAAAAAATATTTAAAAAAAATTGGGTGTGCTTAAGACCGCACGATTGAAGTGATAACTTCTATGACCGATTTATATTTTTATGAGTATTAATATTAGAGGAGAATAAGGGTCAACAAATTACACAAGTTAATATATTGTCAAAACATATTATATCATATTTTGAAATTGCATAATTAATTATTCACATATTAAATTATTGATTTATTTTTTTTTTTTGCCTTACTGGACTGGATATATTTACATAAATACCTTAATTCCTTGTACTGCTCGCAATCCTGTTTTGATCACTCTTTAACCGAATAAAGAGTGATCAAAACAGGACTGCGAGTACTACAAGGAATTAAGGTATTTATTAAATTATTCTTAATTTCTAAAAATTGTAAGTAATTTAAGTATATTTTCAGTTATCAGTAAATCTGCAGAACATTATATTTAATAAATTTTCTCACTTTAAACGTTACACATTTTTATCCAACTTTAGGCGTGTATATAAGCTAATTATATCAAATTATAAATAATCAATTTGAAAATTGACCATATTCTATTTGTTTAATTCAAAATAGAGTAAAGTCTTTAGCTTTGACTAAAAAATATAATATGGTTTTAAATTTCATAGAGTTTATAAGAAATTGTAGAAACTTTCAACATTTTAAAAAGTGTTAGTTATTTAAAAGTTTTAATTGTATAAAAAAATTTTAATTTAAAAAAAATGATTTCCTTTCTGTCCATCAGATTTAAAAATGCGTAATCAAAGGTTTTAAATTTTCTATTTAAAAAAGTTACGGGAAAATCTTCAAATAATAATAAATATAATAATTGTAACTGTCAATATACTTACCAACTTTTTATTTGAACGAATCCAACAAAGAAAATTCAACACTCTTATGTATACCATGAGTCACTTTCTATGAATATAGTAAATCACGTGAAAAGAAGTGACGAAATATTTATAACAGAAATTGTAGTACTATTAAAAAATTAGACAATAATTTTAAGTTATATTTTGGACTTATTCAAATTAACTGTTAATTTATTAAAATGATACTAAAATATTCAAATGGCCAAATAAAAACTGTTAAAACCCTCACCGATGTACAATATAGGCCTACAATGAGTAAACAGCTTATGGGCTAGTAGTTCTGAGTAATCGCAGGTGGCAGCAACAACGTTCTACGATGACCGCACCAACAAAAAATCTAATATTTAAAGCAGACCATTAGAACACTCGAAGATTCACACTATACTCACACATTAAGCTGATAAGAACAGATACTACACTTTGACCTTAGCCAAGAGGCCGAGAAGCGATACTATTACAAGGCACATCGAGTAACCAGTTAAAACGTTCCTAGTCTGATATAGCGCGAAGTTTATACAAATTGTAATTTGTTATACCGGTCGCAGTAATAAAGAGCAGGGTTTCCGTGTGAATTGATTTCAGGATTACGTTTGAAACGTTACTGGCTACATTTTAACACGAAATCAAGCCTTACTTGTCTATATATACTACGTATCACCTATTCCCTCTCCCCGCTCTGACTTGTGTCTACGAAAAAAGTTCGTGACGCGAGATTTCAGAGAAGATTGCAGATATATAGCCTACCAAGTAAATAAATTTAAAAAATTACTCACGAAATTTAAATTATTGTGGTATCTATTTCTATATATTTGTCTTTTGATATCAACACAGAAATACGTATATTTATACTTACATCTACACTAAAAGTTAACTTTTTCTAAATGAATATTCCTTATTACAGACATGTTTCAATAAGCATTCTGGATGACATCCTTACTTACACCAAACCTAATGCAAATAGTTCTAGATATTTTTCACAAACAAAAACCAAAATTCATAATAATATAAACCAGAGGATAACATTGTTAGACATAAAAAACAACAAGTAAGCCACTGCATTGATACAGAGATATAGAGATTGCACAGTGTTGCCAAACAATTCCATAGAGTAAGCAATGTTTATAGATTTTTATGACGTGTTTAGCAAACATGAAAATATTAAAAACTGTTAATAATTCAATAAATTGAAAATTGAATATTAAAATTGTAAACATTCACCGTAATATAGTTGTATACAAAATTACAGAATTTTAATTCTCCTGAATCTTAAGACTAATACACTTAAGGTACATAAGTGTACCTTAATATTTTTAAAAGAAAAGTAACTTTTATAGGCCTATAATTATTGAATTTATTAACTATTGGAGTAGAATGGGTTTAGTTCATCGATCATACCCCTGTCAGTTGGTAATTTATTTGCTGAATCAGTGAATATTACATTTTTGAAATTGTATTTGTTATTTTGAAATTAATGTGAATAAGAAATGTTAATTCTTTAAATTTATCGTGAAAAAGGACTTAAAAACATTTATTTTTTATTTGGAAAGTGTAAATATGTTTGAAAGATTGAAAGATACATAATAGAATAATTTGTAAAATTTCCATCTAATGTTGAAATCAATTTTTTATTTATTCTTTCTTAAAACATAAATAAAGAAACATTTAAAGATCTTCTTTGTCAAATTCTCAGATACACCATTTTCTTAGTTATCAAATAACTAATTTAGTCTTTAGTAAATCAATGCAAGATAAATTTAATCAACAATATTGCAGGATTTGTTGAATCAATACAATTAAGAATTATTTTTCTTATTTGTTATTTGTACAAATTTAACCTTAATAAATGTACGATACTATTTTTGTTTTTTCTTAACTTCCTACTAATGTTTTAAAATTTATAAAAAAATAATGTAAAGTTGACAAGTCAGTTATCTAATACCACGTAATTTGTTTTAAGAGCCAAGCACTTTTCTTGAGTGTCTTTAGACACGAAAATGATTTTGGATAGTTGCAAATTATCATTTTTCTTAGTGTATTAAATTCAAAATGCTTCAGAGATTTTAAGAAATTGTTTTCAAATACATTTTCGTGGTCAAATTAAACATGTTAACAAAACTGATAATTTAGGTGATAATATTATGAGGATACAACGTATCAATAAGTTTCGTGTTTTGATATAAAAATAAACTGCATGGATAATTATTATTTCATACATTTTCAGTAGTTTAAATTATAGTAGGTTCAGTAGGTTCGCATTTTTGAAAAAGAGATGAAAATAACAATCAAATGAACCCATTTTTACAAGATTAGTAGTTTTATGGGTTTCAACGTAAACATTAAACTGTAAACAAGTTTGGTCAGTAGTCTATAGTGAACTAAAACGTTTGATAACTAAAGTATAATAAAATTATTTTATAAAATAATTAAAGAATTATTAAATTAACAACAATGGTGTTTTATTTAAAATTATTTTAAAGAAATTTTTTACTACTATTCCAATTTCATAAAATGTTTGATTACTCCCAATTAGTAAAGTTTGATGCAGAACAGTAAATTATATATTCTCCGTAAATGTTTTAAATGTACAGAGTGTCTTAAAAGTCTGTGATTGGCATTATATTTCTGTAACCATTGCAGATTGAAAAACTTGGTACATCGTTTCTCCACCGGAAAAACTCATTTTTGAAGCAATTAATTGTAATTTGTATTGTTACAATGATGCTGCGCAAGAATACAATAATAAATTATATAAACATACTATAGAATAAATAAAATATTCAAATTAAAAGTGAAATAATTTATTTTGTTATTTTTTCAAGCGAAAAGCAAGGTAAATTGCCTGAAAATCAAACATTTAATCCTATTATCTTTTTTAACCGGGGACCTCATGATTTTGAGTCATGTAGCTAACCTCTCAACTAAATGATCATCCAATTATTACGGTGTTTTATTATACTTTGTTTTAAAGTAAATTTGTATGCCGACTACCATTGCAAAGAAAATACCATCTGTGCCAGCGTCGCGTAATACACTTAGCCCCGAATATAATACTGTTGCACGTCTCAACCAACTGCCCTCGTTTCATGAGGGTTTCTCATAAAAGTATATTAATACGAATAGGGCTGATTGTTGGCATGTGGTTTAAACATATTGCTTAAAATGAAACCAACCATAAATCAGTTTAAACATAAGAAAGGAAAGTCAATTAGCACTAGCTCACCCTTATTAACCCTATTTTTCCAAATAGATAAAAGGTTTAACTGTAGCATGTTGCTTTCCCATATGGTATGCACAACTAACAGTACATCATTTGTAACGTGAAGGTGTGAAAAGAGAGGCAAATATCGCTTAAAAACTACATTTATTTCATAGTTAATATGTTAATATTCTACTACCTGCTAAGGAAGGGGAAATTTAACTGTCTACATTTGAAAAAACTTAAATTATTGTGATGGTCTGCCTCAAAATTTGTTAAATTGGAATTATAATGTTGCAGCTTAGTTTGTTTTTTAATTATTCGCTCAGTTAAGTTTCAAGATGGCGTCAAAGTTTAATTTACGTGACCCAACAAGTAGGCCTATACTAGCTTCTAGAGATATCACAGACCTAACTAATACATCCAGAAAAACCCATAATAAAAGCTAAAAGTTTCTAAATGACGGTTGAAATTTAAATCTGTGAATTATAAATTAATTTAATTAAAAATCATAACGTCAAATAGGCCCTAATATGTTTTAAAATACTTAATCTGAAAATATGTTTGTGCTTTCTAGATATGTTTTGAATATGTACAATTTATACATTTATTTAACTAAAATAACAACGGTGCTACCTGTAATAAACTTCGGTCGTGATTACATTCTGATAAAATTGGAGCAATAGATCGTACAGCAGTCCAGTATATTTTTCAAGCTGGCGCAGTTGGTATTCACCTTATTTCTACTACTAGACTATAAGTGGTTTCGCGTAATAAAATTAATAACATGTGGGCCTACTATAAACATTTTATGAATGAATTTTCTGATACTTAAAAATATTTTAAAGATATTTGGACCCATCGGTTGGAAATTTACAGAGTTAAATTACATATTTCAAAATTCCTTTAGAGACTGTCTTAATAAAATACTTAATACATTTTACATAATGTAAGATTTTAAATTTGTAAAATTTTAAATTTGTTTGATTTAACAAACGTCATCAAACTCGATGGGATATGGGTAGTTTCTTTTCATATTTCTTAAGTGAAAAACCATTTTTGCAATTCTTTTCATTTTACATTTGCATTTTAAAACTACATCATATTTTATGTAAAATAAAGTAACTCTTGGTTACTCAAAATCTTGTAAGTATGAAATGTATTTCATTTGATTTTTTCTACAGATTTATTTCCTAAGTTAACATTAATAAAGTAAGCGTGCATTGGAAACCATAATATTTAGGCCTATACTTACAGCCTAAATACAATTAAGGGTTTTCTATACCTTGCGTAAAACAGCAAAAATATGCACTTCGTATTAACGTGTTTCGGACTCCGTTTTTCAACCCAAAAAGTTGTGAAACATCTAAAATTGTTCTTAAATGCTTTGTGCTTTTGTCTTATATCTCATAATTGAAAGAAATCGTCGGCAACTCCTTTTAATCAACAGTTTAAATGAGTAAAAATCGATTATTTTTAACGCATTTTTTTGGCAGTTTTAAAAAATTTCCATATTTTAAGCTAACACGTAAAAAATATAAAGCCTTCTTTATAACATAAAGTAGATTCCCAGATTATTAATTTATAGATAGAATCCGAAACACGGTATTACGAATGCATGTTTCAACGATTTTGCGGCTTGATTCAGGCCTTTTGCATTGAAATCATAATGTACTCTCGGGAGTTTTCTTCAAGGTATAGAAGAGCCTTAGTATATGCACATTTTTTCAAGAACCATAAGATTTAGGGCAATACATTTTTTAACATTTTTTATCATACATTTCCCTAGTGCGCTACATGACATTTTTATTAAATTTTATTTCTAAGTATTTTTTTTATCATTTCAAAAATAATTTGGAATTTATCGGTTAAAATTTTCATAAAATATTTTTTTTTAGCAAAGTAAGAGGAATTTTTTGAAATTCTCATGTAGCGCACTAGGAGACCATGTTGTAAGAAAGCTCAAAAAATTTGGCATCAATATCTTTTTAAGATGCTGAAAAAAGTTACATCAAAGTCAAAAAAAAAAAAAAACATTTTCGGTAAACGGAGAAAAACAGAAAATATCCATGATTTCATGATTTTCCTTACAGTTTATACCATTATGACACTTATGACAGTAGATTATTGTTTTATAAACAATAACAGTAAATTTATTAGCAATATATGAGCTCTTGACTGCACAAGAGCTTTAAAGAGCCTTGAAGAGCCTTAAGGTCACCACATCATTTTAAACAAGCGCGTGAATTGTTATGACGTCACATAACAAGTAGCTGTTTCCCAAGTCAGTATATCTTCGAGTATATTAAATTGAACGTGAATGAAGATTACGTCAATTAATTATAATAATTCGTCCAAGAATTCTGAATCGCTGACGTAAGTTTGGCGAATTTCAAAAAATAAGTTTATTTGTTTTAGGGTTTCAACCAACTATTTAAGAAATTAATCTACGCAAGATGGCACTCACTAGCAGCCTGTGTGTACAAAAATATTAATAGAATTTGTTTGTACCTAAGCCTCTAGCTTCAACTCACGCGTTCCTTCGTTCCGCTCGCAGTTTGCACCTCGACCTTGCGACCTCGGTTAAGGACTGCTTTGCTTCGCTCCCAGCGTACAAACTCGACCGTCGGCCTCTGATCAGAAGATCTCCCAAGTGGATTTAATCCGGGTACTTTTATGGTATTTTACGCTTTGATTGATTTTGGGGGAACTATGCGACCTATAAAGTCATGTAAAAAATGTGCAGAATAATATCCTAGATTAATTTTGTTTAAATAAACCCCAAAAAGGTTTCACTTTAGTACGAAAAATCTAAAAGAATAGTAATTTCCGAACAAAAAACGTGCTTCGGTTGTTAGATTTTTTTCTAACGAACTCGTCCCAGCGACTTAGACAACCAACGTGTGTACAACATTTGGACCAAATTGGACTTAAAAAGCGGCCGTTAAACGTGTTCTGGGGATCATGATCGGTGCTCATTTACTACTCCCCATACGGTCACTGCAATAGCTCATCTTACCTATATAAATAATCTTTGAATTGACTTCTTCACCATCAAGAAGCACTTTTGCATTTTAGGAGCTGAATCTCAAAGATGTTTATACGCAAAGATTTCTTTGCATTTGTGTCTTATTCCACTTTCCATCCGACATTAGTCATATAGGCAAAAACAAGGATGACATGTGTAATTTACACAATGTTAGACCTATTAAAAGGTTTGTTTAAATTCTTTCTGAGAGTAAAACAAAATATTAGAAGTAGGAAAAAATATAAAAGACTACTTGTTTAATGGAATATGATTGAATGATTTT
>JAGFPH010000681.1:315629-372245 GCA_018207615.1 Philaenus spumarius | reverse complement strand
ATAAAGTCTTTGATAACGCCATACTTTAAATACTGTGGCAATGTTGGGATTCATATGTTATTTCAAACGTAGCGATCACGTTATCACATACGATATAAAGATATTTCTTCTAAAACTTGATGATTTAAGATCATGATATCATCTATCCTCCCAACAAGAGTGCTGACCTACTTGGCGAAATGTTTTGTCTTTGTCTCAAACATTATAGCATAGCACAGAAGAAACTCAAAAATACTCACTATTCCAAATAATAGAACGGGAAAATATGACAAACGAACACTGACATAAGCCGGTCGCTTACGAAACTCCTTTCCTGATTACTAAAATCGATATATAGCCGTACCAAGTTTACTAAATCTTTAAAGGAATATTACTTTTAGTATCTTCATGATGGGGGACAGCCATTGTTATGTATAGTATTTTATAGTATGCATTGTTATTTTATAGTATGCATACGGTAATGAGTGAATGAATGATAAGTTTATGTATTTAGTAGGCATATATATAATATGCTATGTTTATTTGATTTACAATTTTATTTTTGAATGTATTTTTAATGTCTTAAACTTCTTTATTTAAAGTATTCTTAATAATATGTATATTATTTGAAGTTTACGTTACTAATGTAGGCCTATTAGTTTTGTATTTCGGGGATACGTGGAAAACAGGACCTGATTGTTAAAGCTTCGAATTTGACATTTAATAAAGCCTTATCTTACCTTATTTAATCAAGATATAAAAAAAAAAACTGACCAATGTGTGTTCAAAATGGTTTTGAGTATAAATAAATATAAGGCTGTGACAGTATTTAAAATTTTACTAGCGATCTAACATAGGAAATATGAGCTATTTCAGCGACTCTTATGGCGAGACCTTATGTCGGGATTAGTTAATGAGCACCGATCATAGTCTCCAGAACACGTTTTGTGGTGTTATTAAAAATTAAAAGTAAGATATATGTGTTCGCAATCTAACGACTTAGTCCAAATTTGGTACACACATTAGTTTTTTAAGTGGCTCAGACGAGTTCGCTATCCAAACAAATCCAATAACGGGCAGCATGTGTTCCGACAGGAAGTATTTTTTTTAGATATGTCGTACAAGAATGAAACATTTTTTGGGGTTTATCTAAAGAAATAAATGTAAAATATTATTCTGTACACTTTGTTAAGTTACACGACCTTTTACCCTGTCTGGTTCCACTAAAATCGATCTAAACATAAAATACCATAAAAGTACCCTAAAAGTACCATAAAATGTGAAACTGTCCGCTCGGACGAAGCAGTCCTTAATACTCGAATTATCGAATGAATTATTTAAATTAAAATGAATTGGCCTACATGAAATTGTTACAGTTTTCTAGATATCAGTACTCTTAAAATTATTGAATTTTTTAGTTTGAAAACTTACTTACAGTTAGTGGAATTTCTCGAAAACACTATGTAAAATACAATTAAAAACATTATAGGCCCTAAAATACTTTTTTATTTACATGTTAAATTATAAAGTTAGTATATGCTTAAATTAGTACTAGCCTCTAACCACTTAATTTACACATGTTCTTTAATATAAAATATATTTGATTTGGAGCTTTTTTCCGCTTTTTCTTCTAAAAAAGACTTAATATTCCATCGGATTCGATTATATTGCAATGATTTGGAGCTTTTTCATTGTTTTTTCACAAAAATCGTCAATATCTCGAAAACGGTGCTGAGTCCTACAGCATTTTTGACAATTCTTGACCCTTCTTTACCAGTTCGGGCTATACTACGGTAAAGTGTATATGCCACTGGGTGCTCTCCCCCCCCCCCCTCAAGTCGAATTTTGACTTTTACAAATTGGGTAAAATAGTGAGCGACGAGTCAAAATATATGTTTTGTAATGCAAAAAAGACGTAATATTCCGTCTTCTTCGATTATATTGCAATGATTTGGAGCTTCTTCATTTTTTTCACAAAAATTGTCAATATCTCGTAAACGTTGCGTCCTAGAGCATTTTTGACAATTCTCGACCCCTCTTTAATAAGCACCACCTTTGCCAGTTACGGGTAATACATCGGTAAAGTGTAGATAAAGTTAAGCATATGCTTAAATTAGTACTGGCCTCTAACCACCTAATTTACACATGTTCTTTAATGTAAAACAATAACAGCAAACTTTGGGTAAAGTGTAAACATTATGTATTCGTAAATCCTATTAATAATGTAACCAATATAGTTTCAGGTTCAGTCGTGTATAAACTGTCGCAATACTTTAAAAAGCAAGCTTTAATTAATTGTAGGTCTACCTTTAAAAAAGATTGCGAACATACTGTACTAAGTGTTCAATTTCAAATAATACTTCATGTGTTTAATTTACACATACAATTAAAATGGAATTAGTTTGTGTAAATATTTACTGCTCATTGTTACAACAACAAGAGTAATTAGCAATGAGAACTTCACTGTTTACTGTTATTTATAACAATGGTTGCTAATACAGATTTAGTAATTGTATTATGGAATTTCTTCAAGGTTTCTATGACATTAGTAAAGTATGTTATAAAGGTTTAGTATTTAACAAAAATAAGATATGAGAGTTGAAGTAAACATAGTAGGAGATTAGATTTTAATTAAAACAGTTACTGCTTTTGTAAAAGAAACAAAGATTACAATATTTTGAAAGTTGAAACTTGCCCACCTTTCCTTGCGATATTTCAAATGAAATATCAACAATATTTTTTTTTAATGTGATAAATTTGCAAATCAAAATAGCAAATCGACAAATGAATTAATAAGTTTAATTTGAGTTAATCTACAATTTTGTTTTGTTTTTAATAGATGCCATGAAACTCAACTATAATCACTAAAACTTTTCATTCCCTACCTGGTGTCGTAACTACTGTTACCATAATATATTTAATTGAAAAAAATAGTCAATACAAATAATTGCGAACATTCACATCTATTCAATTAATGTTTAAAAAGGTAAAACTTTATTTCCTAACTAAATTACGTGCTCTAACAGAGTATATCTATACGTAAATATACAGTGCGTATATCTATTTTAAATATGCAATTAATATGACTTTAATTCCCAAAAAATATTTTAGAAATCAATATAAACAAAAAGTATATTGCTGCGATTGTCGTTTAATTTTAAAGAACAGTTGTTTAAACTGATTATGTAAACCTTTTTGTAATATATTTGCTGACACTGATGAAAACTAAGAAATATTTAGCACTAGTGGACCCGGCAATGCTTCGCTATTGCTTTATTTAATTTTAAGGGTAGTTATCAAATTTCATTCTTTTGACTTAAGTTATTGAATTGCAAATGGTGTTTATGTCAACAATTTATATAAACAATTTATATAAACAATATTTTAAACAGCATATATGTAAGTAAATAGATATGTAACAACCGATGTTTGAATTGAATTATAATACAGTAAGCATTTTTCGTTGATTTTTGTTTGTGTTGTTTGGCAATCTAACCTAAAAAAGCTGTTTTGGTTTTTGAAGAATAATAACCCGATAATAAATTAGAGAAATTGGTTGCAAATAGAAGTGTTTTGGTTCATTGTAGGCCTAACCTAAAATTATGTTCAGTTTTTTATCCATAACAGTTATTTTATTTATAATAATATGTAACAACCGATGTTTAAATTGAATTATAATATAGTAGGCCTAAGCATGTTTTATTGATTTTTGTTTGTGTTTGCTTTTAATTTGTCAATCTAATCTAAAAAGCTATTAATATATTGGTTTTGAAGAATAATAAACTGATTATAAATTTGCTAAAGTTGCTATGGTGATGAATGTAAACAAACATGTGTTACTAAGCATTTTATACGAACAGCTGTTTTTGAGCGCTATGGTCTTGAGTCCATACAAAAGAGTCTGTTTAGTTTTTTCCAAAATTGAAACTTTTTCGGGAAACTTTTCAAATTTTTCTTTATATAAAAACCTAGTTCGGACTATTACGAACATTTTAAAACAAAAAATTGCCAAATTGGTCCAGCAGTAAAAGTTCTCAATTGATGCGATTTCAAAGAAACAGCAATTCATTTTTATTATATAGATAGTAATATTTATAAATTTTGATATTATCTGGTGCATCTTATTTTTTTCCATCTTTAATAACTATTTCTAATTTAAGCAATAAAATTGTATTTGAACTTTAATTGTACGGCCGTTCAAGAGAATAACTGAATTGAGCAGCAAGTAGGAACGAAAAGTTGATGTAGCAAGTGCTTGCTGCAAGTAACTCGCCTTCTACTTGCCATATCTATAAGGTTGTTTTCCCATTCAGGGCTCCTTGGCACTTGCCGACATTAAAATCAAAAGGTTTGATTCTACTTGACGTGAGGAGGAAAGTGATCTACTTGCTGTCTGAACTTGCCTGCCTATACTTCATGCACTTGCTACAGGTAAGTTTCAATCCATTCAGTACATGGTCTCTTTTCACATGTAAAGGGCTTCAACAAAATGTAAGCGTTTAAACAGAATTTACTCTAATATTTAGAAATTTTACTTTGAAATAACCTAACCTAAAAGAGACAACGTGTGACCAAGGTCAGTGGAGAATATGTCTCGTGAGTCATAAATCGACCTCAGATAGTTGTCTCGAAGACTGTGCCGAAGGGTCAGTATTTTTGTAGTGTGACGAAATGTCCGGACACTGTTCAAGAATACCATTCCCTCTAAATAATCTTGTTTTTTTTTAGTTTAGAAAGAAACCCAATTTAATACTGATAAATACGTATAAGCATTTACCTAAATATCGTACGCTTATCATGCATACCCTAGTTTTAAAATAATTTAAAAATAATAATAGTTATTTATTTTGTTAGTTTATTAAGTTGGATATAAAAATGTTGAATATTATTGATATTTTTTCTGTGTCAGTAGGCTATATACAATTTTGAACTAGGCCTAAAATAAAACAATTTTAATTATTACTATGTAGGTATCGACAGAATCAAAAGTAGGCTACATTTAGTAGCGTTGAATAAGGTGTAATTCTAAGTATTATACAAAGCGTGAACTTCTAGGTTTGATAACTAACTATTATGTCAGTAATATTTTGTTGTATTAACATATTATTTAAATTCATTCTTATATCCTACATAATAACTGTATAGTAATAAAGTACTAAATTTATGTTTAAAGACACAAAAATATCAATATTATATTAAACATGTATTTTGTTATTTCCTGTTTTTTTGTATGGCTGTTAGGTTAATTATTAAGACGAATACTAGCATACCTTCAGAATCCAAACGCAAGCAATTTTGATGAAAGAACGAATCAATGATAACAGAAAATTGAGTGAACTAACCCATTGCGTTACGACAACTCCTACATTGACCTTTAAAACTAAATTTTATACAAAAAACAATTATGACTGTTAAAACCAAGTTCAACTGCATTTATTAAATGCTATTTTTTGTTAAATTGAAGATTAACATCGAGTTCTTCTTAATAAAGGATATAGGCTATATAAAATATATATATTTTTTTAATAAAGCTTCGTCAAAGGCATGGAGCTTTTACATTTACCTTTATTCTCCATGGAAAATTGACTTATTATATGTTTTCAGATAATATTATTATTATATGTAATTTTACATTAATTTTTTTTAATTTTATTTAGCGTTTTAATGTAAAATTTAGGCTCGTTTATACTTATTCATTTTTCTTTTCAAATATGATGAAGTGTTTATTAATTTATTATTAACATAATGTGTAGTAATTTGCGTTTAGTTTTGTTTCTAAAAACTGTTTGTATAATCATGTTCCCGAATAAATAAGTTGTTATATTTCCTGTACATAATACAAAAGTGATACCTGCAAATGTCTTATTAATTTCCACAAGAGATTAAAATTAAAATAATATATTGATCAACTGAGAGTACTTCAAGTAATGTTGAATTACAAAGTAGGTACAGTAGTATTCTGATAGTTCTGTGTTTTAATTTAGCTTCACCTTCACATGTCATTTGAGATTCATCTCATTTATCTCAGTCATGTGTGGCATTTAAAATATTATTGTACTCATAAAAGTAAGGAACAAAAGCATCGACGGAAAATGTCTTCCGACTTTGCTTACAAGAATAATTCGATTTCGAAGTTTATATTTACTCCCATAAGGTAAGTAGTAAACAAATTTATTCGCCCTTTTTACTAAAATTGTTGCAGCTATCAAAAATATTGATCACAAAATATTTTTGTAATATATAAAAGATTTACTTTAGTTGAAAACGTCCTCAGTGTCTACTAAGGGAGTAATCCATTTTGTGTATTGCAACTTTATTTTAGCTATCTCTTCTTGTCAGAGAGTTTTTCAACCCCTATTTTTCCACAAATTGCGCTAAGGGTTGCAGGAAGAAAAACGACATCCAAAAGATTTGTGTAATAGAAGTTTAGAACCATTTTGGTCAGACTCACATTGTGTGTACCATTTTCGTTCTGCGACTACATCCTACAGCATTTTATAAAATTTAAAAAATATTGAAGATGCGAATAAAACATTTAAGCGAACTAATTATTTCTAGTATTTAATAACAAATATTTAAAATTTATTTTGTCAAGTTTGTAAAGTTACTAGTAAAATTAAATTAAACTTTTTATGAGACATTTTCACAATTTATAAGACCTTGTTACATACAATTTATTTTATCTGATTGAATATAACCATATTTTGTAGCATAACGTATGATAAATACTTTGTTTTTATTTATTTAGTTAGAACCAAAGCAATCATGAAGGCATGTTGTTTGGATCAGATAAAGTGACGCGTGGTCAGTGTAAAGGAAGGGTGGTACGAGTTAAGGGTAGTTCCGATTAATCTTAGCGATTAGGGTGCACCTTACTGTATGTGTGCGTGATACGTCACTAGAAGGCTTTACCAAAAGACGTATGGCATTTCCTGGCCGTACAAATTACCATAGCACTATTAATTTAATGCATAAAAGTACGTGTCAAACTAATAGTAGTACTAGTGTTTCATTTCTCTAGACATAGGAATAGATCTTTCGAGTGTGATATTGTATAGGAATATTAAAGCGTTCAAACCAATTATATAAAATTTATATAATGTGTTTAATACTTTTAAACAATTAATTCTGTTACTTATTTTATTGTAACATAATATTTTACAAATAGCAAGATATACAAAACCTTTAATCGTCTTACAACTATTTACATAAATTTATGAAGGAATTATTGTTAGGTTATTTAGTTTATTCTTAATCAAAAGCGTAACTCAATGTTACTCTTAAATATTAAGAAAATATAGATTGTTTAAGATGTAGTGGACAATTATTTACAAATTGTTTAACGTTAACTATAAAGAAAACAATAAGAGAAAAGTTTACGATGAAACTTCATCAGCAACTGCAAGTTTATCTATGCCAGATATCGTACAATTTGCGTTTTTATCTTACCGATGAGTACATGATACACCGACTAAGATGACGCAGTATTGTGCGACGAGAAATTTTTACATTCAAAAGAAAAATATTAAGCGACTTAACTTTATTTTCTTGGTTGTTGTTCATGTTATGTAAGTGAGATTATAGTTTATTTCAGTTTGTTTTGTATGTTGTATTTTAATAGTTTATTTTTTATTTCTGATTGCCTTACTGAACTGGTTGATTTAACTATAATTTTACTTTTTTGTGTACTTACAGCTCTCAGTCCTTTATTTTTCTTTTTTATTCCCTGGTGACGTACGTTTCGCCTTTTCTATTCAGGCATTATCAAACCTACACTTCACTAGTACTTTACACTTTACTTGAGTAGCTTGCAAAAAACGATCGCGGCCACACGTACGTTCGGCTCGCGTAATAAATTATGAATAAAATTTAAATGTCCCTATCGAGTGTTGTATTGTGTTATGTGTTACATGTTGTTTGTGAATGTTTTGTATAAGTGTTTCATTTTAAAAACTTGACGCGCATTAACAAATGTAAAGTACTAGTGAAGTGTAGGTTTGATAATGCCTGAATAGAAAAGGCGAAACGTACGTCACCAGGGAATAAAAAAGAAAAATAAAGGACTGAGAGCTGTAAGTACACAAAAAAGTAAAACTATAGTTTATTTTTGTTTAACTTCTCAAATTAAAAACTATAAAAGAATTTTTTATTAAATGTGTCTAAAGTTACATTTTTCTAACTGTTCCAATTTATTGAAGCCAAATGTTGTTTATTATCCTTCTTGTCACGTTTTCAGATGCCATTGAAAAAACCTGCACTGTCAAATTTGTTCCTTTTATCAATCCTTTTATTTATTTATTTTTATTTCCATGTTATTATTAGTTATATATATATATTAGTTTATAAAATATGCTACTCTACAATATACCTCTTTTTTAATATATTAGCAATAGTATATGTTTCATGTCAGCTTGTTAACTGAGTTCTATAATTAATTTAAACGTGTCATACTTTTGTTCTTATTTTTGAAAATAGGGTGTCAATCATTGAGGTTATTGTTTAGGTTATTTTGACTGAAGAGAAGGCCTAAAGATAATGTTCTATTGATCATTGCTCTATACGCAGAAATTGTATAACATATAGGGCGGTTCGAACTATTATAATTATTATATTGACGTTTGTAAGTTTTCTATAAATAATAAATTCAAAGTTATGCTTATTTCTGTTAATAGTAAGATAAATACAGTTAATTATCAAAGTACAACAACCTTTACCATAAAATAAATCAAACTAATAACTTTACCTGCCTTAAATAAAACAAGATATCTATTTAGTTTTTTACTACCACTTTACTGTCTTAAATAAAACCATATAATGACACTTCACGTATCGAAAGCGCACCGCCCTCCAGGAACGAAAAGGATTATTGTAAAAATCTAAATAGGTACACGAATGCTGTACTATTGTTGATTTTTTGTATATCTTTTTATGGCTCAAATTCATTTAGCTTTTTATTTCGTATACATTTGGTTTATGCTTACAAGCACCAACAAAATTAAAAACAAATGTGTTTTTTCTTTCTGTCTGTATTTTTCTTCAGATTTGAGTGATAAACTCTATGGTTAGACAACATTTAGTTTCTTACCCTTCGGTTAAGCACTAAAATATATTGTTTCATTTGTGATATTCTACATTGTGTACTTCTAGTGTTTTAATATACATGGCTTTAGTAATTAAACCTTAATTTCCAGTATAAAAAGAACTATAAGTACACCTTCTTTCATAACTAGTTAACACATTTAATAACAATGATAATTAAAATAATAAAGATGAAATAGTATGCTCAAGCTTCTACAAAAACTTGTTTAAATACGAACTGTTCATCGCTAAATTTCTACACTTAATTTTGTACATTCCTTGATTTATTACAATCATGAAATAAAAACAATTTTAATACTATGTTGTTCGGTGTTGAAGATTGGAAAACGTGCCTAAAACTTCGACGCGCGCATATTTTACGTTGTCCAAGTGCCTTCCTGCAGGATCTTATCTTCCTTTAGCCTACGGTTCCTTGTATTTACTCTATAGGCAACATTCTGTTCTCAAGACATTATTAGTTCTTAATCTAAGTTTCTAATAACACATCTCGTCTGGGCTGTTATTACCTTTTAAACCGCTGATTAACATCTTCGATAAATAGTCTGTTGGCCGCAACATCAAATGCTAGTCGACATCACGATTCGATACATCGAATATAACACGTGGTATATTCCGCGTTGAGCGATTTTACTGTAGATCCTTTCGGCGGTATTCTTCCAGATTACTTTTTTATTTGTAAAATCGGTTGAAAACAATCGATTGCTGTAAATAAATACTTTCCCAAGTAGTACCCTTGTCTTTAGTACATACAGAGTAATCGGAAAATTGGGCAAATGCTAATACAAGACTCAGACACTTTTTATTATTTGTATGTTTGTTAATTTACAAATTAAAGCAGATTAACAAAATGAATTTATTAGGAGCTAGGTTTTCTGCATTTACACGTTTTGTTACATTGGGTTCGAATTATTTTAGTGTAGCAGCATTCTTGTTTTCTATATACACTCATCAATATTTTGTTCAAATTCATCCAGTGTATGCAGATTGTTTCAGTTGGCGTTACCTTCTCAAAACCTTCATATACAAAAATTAGGGAGACTAAGAAGTCTTAAAAGAGGAGGCCATTTACCACGATAAATCCTCTGATAATCGAAGAAAAATCAATAGTGGTTTTCATTCAACATACAATTGTTCATTCTTTTTGCAGCTAACAATCACGCTCATCATCATTAACAGCTACGAACTACACAATAATTTCATGATATCGTTTAAATGTGGTGTCGTATTCAATCAATATTGGATTGAAAAATTTCACGAACCTCAATATATCTAAATATAAAATTTTGTGTCGAATTCAATTGCTGTTTAATGGAATAAGTCATATGGGTTTTCAGAAGAACTTATTTCCAAGTGCTGACTATTTAAATATTTGCTGAGATGAAACGGAAATTCACAGAAGCCCTTATCTAACACATATTAACAAAACATATAATTTCTGCACTAGTTTCCTTTGTTCTTCCATTTAATGAGTTATACCATACGGAAGTAATTTTTGTAAACTTGTAGTCTCGTGAATTCTTCGTTAAGGTAGTCTAAACAGATTAGAAAGTTCTCATACTATCATTTCATAGCAAAACGAACAAATTTTGTTGTATAGTCTTTATTTTGAACACTTTGAAGGAAGGTGAACTTACGATAGTTTACACTTGCTGTAAATGAACAATTAGATGAAACATATAGGTTTTGTTTGGTACAGTGATATTTTGAAAAATATAAATCTTTTTGACACTCTCCACGATGAAGACGCGTAGTTGCAGCTCAGAATAGGTAAACAAAGTGATTTGTTCGACGCCATTTTTTGATGGGACACAAATCTACCAGAGTCACACAATATTGAAGTCGAATAAAACATTTCCGTTTCCATTTAAAGAATTTAAATTTGAGTTGAACGACTGTTTGATCAATTTGTATATAAATTTTGAGCATAATCTAGACATAGGCCTAAGTTTGATTCAGATTTACTAAGGTTTAGAAATAGTGGTACATTTTTATAAAAGTGAGAAATAATTTCTCATTGGTATTAACTTTTAACTTATTGAAATTATATGAATTAAAACACTAATTATATTAGGAAAGAATTCAAATTTAGTACTAACTTTTGTTTACTTAAATCATCTTTTAAATTTTAGAAAATTAGTAGTGTTTTTTCTAGTGTTAGGTGATACTATTTGCAGAAAATTAAAAATTTATAAAGCTTTTATTTATATAGTGCTTTCCAGACTTATTTTAGTAGAGCTCAGCGACTACAGAATTAAATAGACTGGTCATGCCATAAGCCTGTACATTGTGGGAATTGAAGCTAGGTCGGCCATCTTGTGTGAGGTTAGAAACGTCGAGAGGGCCTAGAGAGGAGTGAAATTTTCAGTGCACCCTATTAATTTACACCGTGGTTTCAATAGCTGAAAATCTTTGAAATTTGACAAACTTACAGTTTAATAGTGCGGGATGCTAATGGTGTGTAATTTCAAAATAAAAATGGTGTGGCACTTAAAAATCGAATAAAGTCCAAACTGTTTTATACTTTTTAATTCGTGACATCAAAAAGTTGCATTGCGAGACAAATTTTGTTTTTAGGGCAGGTGCTTCATGTAAGCGAGAGAAATATAGCTGAAAAACTACATTTTCCAAAACGTATTTTTTTTTTTAAAGTGGCTATTGTAGTTTCTATCATACAACAGTTAGAACACGAACTTCGTTTTGCGAGTAATGTGGCAACATGTACTTGCGGCCGCTCGGTGGTTTGCGACTTGTGAGTATTTGACTCCGCCATATTGTGTGAGTATTTGACTCTAAAACCGGCTCTTGCGTTCAACTTGTCCAGTCTATTTAATTCTGTGGTTGAGGGTAGAGCTCAACAAATTTTGGCTTGTTTCATGTACTGCTGATGTATGGTTTAGACTGGGGCAAGTTTTTCTATTATGTATAAACAAAGCTGTAAGAATTATGTAAGGTCTATCGGATAGAGAGTCTTGTAGAGCCAGTTTCTCTAAATTACAGATTTTGACATTTCCCTCTTTATATATTTATTCAAATTTGATCTATGATAAGCAGAATATTTTACAGTTTGTTAATTACAGTTCAAGGCATAGTTACTACACTATAAATAAACGGGATTGGTTTGGCCTCTTAACAGGCTTTCAAAATCATATGAAAGTAAAATTTTCAACAAATTAAGCTATTTAATAAGATGTCAGGTTCTATACAATCTGTGACAGAAAAGAAATTTAAACTGTGTATATATGATTTCCCGAACAAGGCACCACCTTCCTACTCATTAAAGGAATATATGAATTCCGATGTAAATGATTTTAAATGTAAAATTTTTAGGTAACTTAATCAAAAAAATGGACTATTGCCAATTACATTGTACATTTTTTAAAAGCAAAATAAAACTATTGTATTGTATTATAAATGGTAGATTTGATCTTTTGTTATATTCAGGGTGCAGCATAAATCAATTTACACTGTAGTGTAGCTGTGACTTTTGAACCACTAATATTACAATTAAATCATGTTAAAGAATGTGTATAAATTGTTTCGTATTTGTTGTTGTTTAACATCTAGTTTATAGTCATAATGTAGCATTCTGATTTTCTATCTGATTTATTAGTTTTTGTAACAACAAGCTGAAAGTTCTGAAACGGTAAACTGACATATGCCACACTCTTCATATTTATTTTTATTTAAACTAATAAACTATGAACGAGTTCCAAAATTCAACTACATTTTTAAAATTGGCTGCAAGCAGAAAATGTTTAAGTAAAATACATTTTAATATAGCAAAAAAAGTAGTCTGCAAAATAAATTTTTAATGTTGTTTATTTGAGTGAAGTCAGCTTGAACAAACTTGGTGTAAACAATAGGAATAATTGCAATGGTTTTATAAAATAGAAGTTGTTTGGTTTAGCAAATAGTGATTCTTTATTTTTACTCCACAGTTCAAAAATAAATTTTTTACAAACCAAATTATATTTACTTTAATATTAGTAAAATTTAATTGTCGATAAAACTGAGTCAATACATTCGAAGATTTATAAAAATATAAAGCGAAATAAAACTATTAACTATTATAACTTTTTAAATAAAATCTAAAAAAAACAATTAAATTATAAATTTTTGTATTGCTCGATACGAAAAGATAAATATTTTAATGACTGAATATAAAAAAAAATATTCTTTTTCCATAACTCGATATTGTTGATGGAATTTTGATCAGTACCAACCGTTATAAGAAAGCTAGTTAATAATATGCAAAATAACGGCTGATTTTGTTAAAGTTAACACCCATGAAATGTATGTATAATTTGTTGTTTATGGTCTTGTCTGTCTCTCTCGCTCTCACGCACGCGCGCACACACTCTCCGCTATGGGCAACAACGAGCCGAAGATTTATTGCCTCAAACCTTCAATTATCACAATTAGAATATTAGGACCCTCACGGCTAAAAATAAATCTCAAAGAACAATTTCGACACATTACAACCTCTGCGATAAAACAAGACGACTATATAACAAAAAATAAAAAATGTATGCGAAATGATTTTCGATAGTAACTTATATGTATTTCGGGAGTAGTCCTAGTTAGTAATTGCATGTTTATATAAAATGAAAACACATAATTAAACCTTTTCAGTGTTGTCAGTGTAATGGATTCACATTAATTTACATTTACGTAATCAAAGTACGAAACAAAACTTAAATAAGTAATGCTACGTAATAGCAGATTTAATAAACTATTTATATTCGAATATTCACACTTAAAACCTTTTAAATAAGAAGAACTTTCAAATAGAACACGTCTAAACCTTAAAATATCAGTAAATAAGAAGTGACTGATTTATTAACTTTAACCACTTAAACCACTTTCATTACCATTATCCTATTGATAATATTATATTGACTTTACAACTTTACAATCTTTAATTTAAAAACCTTCCATTAACCTCTTCTACTCCAGAAAAAATTTTATTTTTAATTTGTATCTCCAATCAAAATTTATTTGTGTCAAACACAACCATAGGTTTATGGAACACTTTATAAACCTTATTTAAAAACAGTTAAATAATTATGGAATCAAGAAATCTTCCTAGTGCATTGAAATTTAGGGGGCACTAGTCAAATTAATTATTGTGTCATAGTTATCTGGAAAACTTTAAAATTATGTAATATTAGATGAATCGTCTGCTACTTTAACGCTATAACAATTAGAAATGTATAAACAATATTTTTTAAACAATATTTTAAATTGCTATGGTTAGTTACAAGATAAAAAACCGTACATTAAAACCAAATAGCCTATAAATGTGACGTGTTTTGCAGTTTCCAACTCTATATAAAATTATTATTATTATAAAATAATCAAATGTATATACACATTCTGTCTTATAAAGTTCTGTTTAAACTTAATTATTATGGAAAGTCGTAATGGAAAAGAATCATAATGAATTACTTTGGAATTGTTGCTAGTTTGATCTTTACCTAATGAATAACCACAACTTTTGAAATAAATGGTAACTAACGTTATGGTTAGGATTTCATTTCGTAACAAATTGATGACGTCGTTAATTAATAAAATTGAATGTGTCAAATAAAATACCTGTAGATAACAGAAACGTTTAGTTTGCCATTTGCTTAGGAATCGAATTTATAATTGTGTTTTTTAAAAGAACTATATTACAGCTATAAATAAACACTGGTTTATTTATTCGTACTTAAATATTTATTTTTCTGTTAACCTATAACACGTACAATATTTCAAACTATAAAGCAGCAAGTGGTTATTCACGTAAAAAGTATTTTGAACCATTACTTAGAAAACTACATTTTATCTTGCTGCGGAAGTCCTTAACAGAATTTATGTTCCAAACCAGAATTTTAAAACTAATTCTATTACTCCTAATCTAAAAAAGGTAAAAATTATATTTTTCTTCTTATTAATGAGATCCATTTTCAGAATGTATTCTGAAGCACTGAATAAAAACTGCCTTTAATTATTTATCATGCAATCTGCTTAATAGCGGCGAAAAGCTAATATTTATACACAGAATCTAATGTTTTTGTTTGTTAGTTTTTTATGAACTAACTACGGATATGCCATCAATTTTTATGTCGATCTAGGAAAACTTTTAAATATGTAAGGGTGCATACATTGTTTTGTTTTTTTTTAATTATAAACACAATTGTAATAGTGTTATATATGATTTGGGTCTAAAGGATTTGAGTCTATGCCTTTAATTTCAAGGTACTTACCATTGCAACAATACGATGGTGGAAAATATTAAAATGAAACACATCATTTTATATAACATAAAATTAATATTCGACATAACTATAATTTGCGTTATTTCAAATCCTGTAACTGTATCATGTTTTATTTTTTTAAATAAGGAATATACGCAAAACATTACTTGAGTGGAGCCAGTTTATTCTGCGCATCAAGTTACTTTGGGAGTCAATGGGAAATGAAATTGGAATTCTTTTAATTATAATTAACACATTTTCCACAAAAAACGCAATAATATCACAACTGTATGACTTGTGACATTGTTTAAGCCTAACCCTAGTTGCTTTAACCAAGGTCCTGAGATTTACAGCTAAAGAATTGCAAGAACGTCAGTTAGGTCGTGGGACTTTCAAACAATGCTAACTAATTATTCAAATTCATTTCATGTTTAGTTAAATCACGCAATGTGAGGTAACGCGTTGTATAAGTTGGTCACACAGCAATGTGCCCTTCGTCAAGTGTGACTATTCAATATAATATATTAGTTATG
Source organism: Philaenus spumarius (assembly GCA_018207615.1). NCBI lineage: Eukaryota > Metazoa > Arthropoda > Insecta > Hemiptera > Aphrophoridae > Philaenus > Philaenus spumarius. The sequence goes on along the minus strand of JAGFPH010000681.1, from coordinate 356,395 downwards.
TCAATTCAGACAATTGTTTGGATAAAATTATAAATACAAAATCCGTCAGTTTTCTACCATATAAAATCCAAATGAATTTAATAGTTCCACTTTGTTTCTACTGAAACAATCTGCGAAAAGATTTTAATGGTTGTTTTTATAAACCATATTATTCTCGATAGTTGTAGTTATAGAAATCATGCATCAAACATTTGAAAAATGTCGATAAGACCTAAATCCAAGAACTGTTGTACCAATGAAGGATTAGGTCCTTAAGCAAAAGTAATTTTTGAATTTGTGTATGTTATTATTAAACATGAGTTTTTCTAGAATTAATTTAAGACAAAAATAAAGTTCTTTACTCAAATTTTGTAAGCAATTATCGCGCACAAAACTTTGCTTGAAAGGTGTACTAGATAAATAATTCACTTTTCATTGGTGTGTTTTCAGGATATGAATAAAATTTATAATCAAACATAAATATGTATTTAGACCTATTACTTTGTGCTATTGACCTCTCGAACATCAATAAGATTTTTTATAATTTATTAATATTTTATCTTTATCAATTTTATATTAAAATTAAGTTTTTTAACATATTTTTCGAATGAAAATGGCCAGCTATGTTTTACACTTGTCTATTAACAGATTTAGTTTATAATTTCAAATCTAAATTCGTTAGCAATGAGTCTTGAGTTGTAACTAATTTTTATTGCTGAAAAATAGGAAATTTAAATGTACCTGTGTTAGGTTCTCAATTTCTTTAGATTGCGAGTGGCAATATTTATTTCATCAAAGTGATGTAAATGTAAAGTTAAATGTTCTAAATTTTTGTATATAAACTCAAGTAAATTACTTCATTTAAATCGGAATTCTAGTGCATTCAACTAACTTTGTAAGTATTACATTATGCAGATATGTTTTTATATTTAGTTATGCGAGTAGTCGTAAACATGTATATTAACACTCGAAACAACATATTGAGTCAAATTTAGGCCTACATAAATGTGTGAATATGTACTTATGTTGGTATTGTTTAAAAAAAACCTATTTTATTATGTTATATTTAGAATTCAAGTAGTTAAAATAAATTTACGGTTGTAATCGTGTGTTTATTTCAATTGTATATTTCGCTATTTTTTCTCAAATCACTTTATTTATTTTTATAATGCAAAATAAATAAATGCAAATAATACATACATTTGCATTTATGATGCTATAACATATCGAGTCACTTTCTAGTATTGTAGAATTTTTTTTAAACATAACCTAACAGTATTATATTTGCAAGAAATGTATTTGAAATAAGTGTTAAAACAATATTTATCGTGTTATTATTGAACAGAACATTGAAGGATTATTGAAGCCATCACAAACTGTCAAACATTAAGATAAACTCCACGTTAAATCTTCTTCCTCAGAACAAGAATACCACAGCGATCCATCCTCAATCATCATTTTTCAAGACTATCTGTGTGATAACATAATTCCTTTCATAAACTGTTCCAAGAAATACGACCTCATTTTTTAACTCTTTCTACTTCTGTTGAACAGGGTGTGATTAGAGCGTGACAGGTTGCCGCACCTTCGTCGCTTCTCAAAGAATGATGCTTCTTTTCAACTTTTCACGTCGGTAATAGTATAATTATCATTGTTATATTTATTTTGCTTTATAACCTTAATAGCCCATCAACAAATAAATTACGGTATTTAACGTTTCACAGCTTCCATTCGCACAAAATAAATCAACAATAATGTTTCCTACGTGAAAAGTTTTGATGTCCATTGCCCTCCGAACGATGAAATTTATTGCCCTGGAAGCGTGTTGGTGCGATTATGACGGCTGTGATTACCTTTTGACAGGTTCAGTGCTACCAACCGCTAACTTAAATTTATCGTATTGGATAACACCTAAATATCCCTTCTAGCTTTGAGCCTTAACTTATAACATAATTGACTTGGGATTAGTGACGTCTGTGGGATTTATCGAATCAATTTAGTCTTCAGTCAAAAGAATGTCATAATCACTTCGATTTCAATTATTTATTTAATCTTCTAAATGTTTTCGTCCATTACTTTTTGATATAATTCACATTACTTAAATTGAAAAATCTAACGAGTTGGATAACAAAGGTGTTCTAAACTCTTCTTTTTTGTTATATTTACATTTGATCTCTTAAATGTCAGTTTTATTGAAAAGCTTTTAGATTGAATGAGTGGGCTACCGTACACGTTGAAGAAATTATATTAGATCATATTATAGTAGACAAATAGTATTTAGAACATGTTTTAAGATGACATTAAACAACAACAAAAATCGTGTATATTATGCATAATATACCTATTAGGCCTGTGTATAATAGTTCTGGGTAATGCAATCTGATCCTTTTTATTTCTTTGTTCCTAAAATATACACATTTATTAAAATAAAACTGTGGTGAATCTTACATCAGACATAGGTGCTTAACGACTGCCTATTATTCTTCAAGTATTAAGATGTTACAAATTAGTTTAACCCATTATTTATACTATTTAATTACTGTTAGTAAACTTTTGTTCAAATATTCCAAATATTTTGTTTTGTGAATAAAATGTCAAAAATACATTTTATTTTGAAGTAAAGTATAAGTTTATAGAAAAACGTTTGCTTCAAATTATTGTATTTAAGAACATATTTTACTAATACATTATTGATATTATTTAAATTCGTCAATCTCATCAAATTGATAGCAATTTTTAGTCGAAACAATTGATTTTACTCGTGGAAAAATAAATTATTTTATAATTTATGAGCCTATTTTGTTCTTTTAAATTATAATTTTATAAATAATAAAACATATCTATGATGGTATGTACAAGAAATTTAGACCTATATTTAAATTTACAGAAACTTATTAGCAACAGACATATAAGATATAAGTCACAAATTGCAAATGTATGATGGATTGCACGTTTTATCCGATTTAGTTCACACTAATATAACTAATTATATTATCAAGTAAGTTTTACAAGTGTTAATGTTGTGTTAATGCAAAATTAAAAGCGACTTGAATTCAGTTCCACTCTAGCAGCTCAGTCATTATTATACAAACTAAGGGAGAACGTTACACGAACCTTAACAAGCTTTGTATCAAACAATAATGTTGAACTAATGGGGCTGCGCTGGTTTACATTTTGGTAATGCTCAAACATGTGATTCTAGTAAACTTTTATCTTTACTTAAACATATTTGTATTCTGCTAAATAAAACTGCTTTTTGTAACTTTGTAAAAAAACACATTACTTGAATTAATTCAGTTTTTTAATCATCTATCTATAGCACGTTTTTATGTAACAGTGTAATTTACTTTTTGAAATACTTTTTAGTTTGTTTTTTATTTAGATGTATTTTGGGTATATTTTAAATACATTTTGTTTGCTAAATCTTTTATGGGAGATGGTTCTTACTTGAATTATTTCTGATCATTATCGCACGATAACCTACTTTTTTAAATACGTGTGCACCTTAAAAGCTGATTTGTTTCATAAAAGAGTTTTATATCGCATTCATAATTAGTAATTTCATAATCCAACAATATTTATGCACAAATGACAACTTATAAGTTTATGTATTTATAGCGAACAATTATCAGGTTGAAGAAATAATATTAAAACATATACTAATTTCCTTAATAAAAGAATATTTATATCATGTAGCCACTTTTAACGTATGCAATTATTTTTGCATCCGGGATGTAAATCAGCTTGTTTTCGAAAGCTCTTTCATGCTCTCGAGGCATTAAGGATTTTCCCCATTAGCTAATATACCCCAAAGTACAGTAGGAAACATAAAAAAGACTATTTCAAAAGTAATTAATTGGCCTGCTGGTTTTAACACAATGGGGAAGGCGTTCGAACAATGACAGAATTTAAAACAGTGGCTGTTTCCAAATAATATTTAATATCGGGACCGGTTTCTGTGTCAGGCGCGCGTTTTTATTACATGTTCCTAACGCCCCTACTATTGTTTAATATGACAAGTATTTTAATTCTCTTTTTTCCTTCAGCGAGGAGTTATTGATGACTTGGAACTTCGGTTGGCTTTTAGACTTATTTCACTTGTAAACTGGTTTCTTTTGTTTCATTCGTTTTATTTTAGTTTCTTGAATTTCAAAAGTTTTTTCGTTCGAGTTAGTCTTATACACAAGTTGTCGATTTTAATTTATAGATGATTTGTGGTATCAGTTAATTAATTTAAGTATATTTCAGTAGTTAATCAAACTAATTACTGTACATTTTTAAAGCGTTTTTTTTTTTTAATAGGCGCTCAACTGTGTTAATCATTCTATTCAGCACAAGAATAAAACTTGCTAAAAACACTTTTCTGTTATTGTTTATATCTCGGAGTTGTGACTTACATCTTTTTTGATAGAACTTTAAAATGCTGATAGTAAGATTAGTGAGGGGGGTTGCAGTCGGTATCCACTCTAACAAGAATAAATAATCAATTTAAGTTTTATTCCCCAGAAGTCATTAATTTAAAATGAAGTGTCATAACATTTAACAAAAATAAACAATTGAATATTTTGCAATCGATTCGTGGTTTCTTCTTTCTAATACATACCCGCCCCCCCCCCCCCCCTTCCTGCCTTAGTTTACATTTTTACCTGCAGTATAAAAGGAACGGTTTATAAGTTGTTACAGAGTTATAGCCTTTAAACTATTTTCCTGGAGAAGGTTTCTAACGTTCTGCCATTTTGTAATACCCACGATTTTATTTCCTAGTCCTCCAAATTTTGTTTTTCTAGTTTAAGCAGTTTCTGTGGCATTTTAAAAAGTTTTTCATATTTTCCGCCATTTTTGAAAACCATAAATTCTTTTTACCAGTCCTCCCTAAACTTACATAAAAGTTGCATTACTTTTGCATACATTTTGCGTTTCTAGCATAAGCGGTTTCGTAGGTATTGCAGTTCGTTTTTCGGAAGATGTTTTTAATATTCCGTAATTTTGGAACATTCTAATAGTTATTTCCTAGTTCTCACTTAAAATATACTAACAGTGTTATTCTTCCAAATTTTTGTGTTTCTAGTCTAAGTAACTCCAGATATACTGCAGCGGCTTTCTACAAAATGTTACATTCTATTCCATTTTGAAATGCCTTTACTATAGATTTATTTTTAGCACTATCTGTAATACACATGGAAACTACAAAATTTCACATTTTTAGTTAAGTGGTTACAAAATATGGTAATAGCTTCTCATTTGGGTTTTCAACTTTCCGCCATCGTGGAATATAAACAATATCTCTCTTTAGACTTCTTATTTTGCTTACCTTATCGAAATCACACACCATATAAGATATTTACGTTTATTTATATTCATTCAAATATCCCATAGAATATTATTTTTTATAGAATTTCGTAGTCAACTTTATTTTAACATTATTGATATCTTTTAATTAACTTATTACAATTAATAATTACATTATTTACTTAGTTATCTCCAGTCATTTACTTTAACAAGTAAATCAATATCAAGACCATTTATTATTACATTTTATTTGCATTTTTTGAATTAATAGGCATACCTTTAACGATTTGATATATCTATGTTCAGTTTATCCATGGATATTCTCGTTTGAAATAATTGTGCTTTGAAGTCACATATTTTTTTTTCTATTTAAAATAAATAAAGTTACATTCAAGATAGAGGACCAAATTTTTAAACTTATCACAAGATACAATTTTGTAATTTTTTTTCGTTTGTCTTTCATTTTCTAAATACTAAGCAGTTTTATATTTTTTACCCACGCGTATTACTACCAAATTTTGCTAATGCTGTTAAGCAGATATAGCAAATACTTCCCGAAAATGTTTAAACTATTTAAAGTTTTTGAGTATTTGGAAGTTGTTTATTTATTATTTCCTATATAATAAATGGAACATTACTAGCCTACCTAATTTCAAGTTTCCAGCTTAAGCGGTTACCGATTTATAGCAAAAGGCTATCCCTTGGGGTTTTAGCATTTTAGAATATTCGACAATTTCTCTCTTAGGAATTACCTGAAGTATATAGAGATTTATACATTCTACGGTTACAGATATATAGGAATGACTTTGCGGAAGATTTTCCCAGTGTTTCGCTTTATTGATTAAAATACTGAAAATACCGTTCAGCATTTAAGGAACCTACACTGAATTTCACTTTAATCATTATAGGGGTTCAAGAGATATCAGTATATGTCTGTCAATTAATCAGTTAGTCAAATAGGATTTATCCTTTTATAAAGATATATATTTGTAATACTGAAGTTTTTAAACATCATCGTGATTTAAAAATGGTAGGCTGCTATTTCATTAAATAGTTGTTTTAAAACCGTAAAGTTATCCTGATTGTGTTTTAAGTTTCACATGCATGTAAATTACGGTATTTACTTTTCAATGCCTTTCTCTGTTTTACAAACAGCTTAAAATAATTGAAACATATTCTTAATAAAATGGAAAACTTTTGTAATTACCTTGATTGAAAATATAAATTAATATCTTTTACTATCACGTAGACTACCTAACAACAATAATTTCACCTAGGACTCAGTCCCTATTGGTTCCCAGTTGTTGTCCATCTAATAATGTATCATCCTAGAAGATGAATCTTCAACTTGGATTCTGGCCATGCTTAAATAATTCCAAATGATACGCTCCTATGTAATATGTAACTGCAAATTTTCCTTCTTTAGTTACAGCTCTATAAACTATATTGTAGCCTAAGCAGTTTAAATTTATTGTGATATATATTTTTAACGTTATATATATATCCTTATATATATGACGTATACAGTAAGGGATAAATTTCTCTTGCGTATAGTAGTGGACATGAAATTAAACTAAAAATGATCTTGTTCAAGCTATCTCACGAATAATCCAGATTGTATTGCAATATTAGGAGACGTTTTTTAAGAACGATATGAATGTTCTGAAAACTTCAACGCCAATTTGAAACTAGTCTTAACTAAAATAACATATTTATCCTGTATTGTATTATATCGAAAGATAGATTCAAATAAATTAGCAGTTTTCTTAACTCTACCATTTATGTAGACTTTTTTAACTCGTAAACTTAACTACAGGAAATAAATTATTTTACTTGGCAATAAATACACATTAAGTTATAAAAATGTATTTTCAATTATTTATTCTATGTAGAAAATCTGAGTAATATTAATCTTTAAAAAAAACTATTCATAAATGCTAAACTAAATTAAATTATTTATTTGAAACTGCATAATAACTGATTCCATAATCCAGATTCAAGTAATATAATACCCACTGTTTTACAATATTCTTATTATAAAAAAAAAATAGTTATAAAGATTTGATTATGCGTTGTTCTTTAACATCAACAATTCATTAAATGTAGTAAAACATTTTAAAATCCTTATCATATTATGATTATTTTTGTAAATTATAAAAACCTAATTTACATTTTCCTTCAATTTGTGTGGGCTAACCCTGTTAGGCTTTCTAGTTAACATTATTACAGGTGTCCTGATAACAATCCTACCCGTCAAATTGTAAGCAACTTAAAATTCGTCAACATGGTCTGATAAGAATTAATTATTGATATTAACTGTAACAAACTATTCTTTTACGAACATTACGTTACAAATAAGGAGAAAAAGAAGTAAAAAACCTGTTAACAGTTTAGTAAACTAATGGAAGGCAAGGGCATGCAGCCTGCCCCCTCTGGGGAGGTTTAATATTCACAGTCCACATACCCAATGTTTGTAGCCCGAGGTGAGGACATAATCATACGGTTAAAGCCCTTAATGTTGTCCTATCCATTAGTGACTTGCCGCGTTGTATTTTATATAATAAGTATGTACACCCCATCATTTGTGCTTTATGGAAGGCAGTAAAGGGTTGCATTTTTTATGAAAACGAAACAACAAAAAATAGAGCAAACACGTGGGAGACATCTTGCACTGTCTTATAATCGATTCATCAGAAGCTGAAGACATGCGCAGTAGAATTTAGTGTCAATTCATTAACGGGTTGTAGTTAAATCTTATACTTGATAAAAATACTTATTACGTACAAAAACTGTAATGATTTAAATGATTAAACAGTAATAAGAAGTAAACTAAAATGAAACAGTAATATAATAAAATTGTTCTGAAAATATCAACTATACACATAAGCAAATAGGGAAATGATGTTAGAAGTTATACAAATCTTAAATACATACAAAATATTAATAAAACAATTTTAACTACCAAAGTGATCAAGTATCGTCAACAATTTTAAAGGAGTGTAATTTTGCTCATACCATTAACAACGTCGAAATAGAGTTCCAACTTTTTAGTTAGTTTAACTTTGGAGAGAAAAGTTTCCATCTTGGTATTTATTATAAGAAAAGGAATAACTTTAGCCTATTTTGGGCTTGTTTTAGAGTGTTTAAAAATAAGTTTAAGCAGTAAAATATAACCTTTTATTCTTTATTACTTTAAAAATTGTAATTATGATCATTTAAAAGATAAAACTAAGATGTTTGTGTATAAATCTTGTCTTAAGGGGTTGTAAATTATTGTGAATCGCCTTCAAACTTTAAAGTCTACAATACAAACGTTCTCCAAAGTCATAGATCAAATTTGTGTGCTTTACTAATTGTTAGTTTTTAATAATGTAGCCTAATATTTTTTTTAATGTACAGTACTACTTGATTTCTTACTTTATGGTTTCCAAAATACAGAGTATTTCACCATTGATCTAAACACAAAGCCCATCCATATACGTTTTGTAAATTTAGCCAACACATTTTGTACAAAATATACTTATGATAATTAAATAAAATGTGGACTATGTAAAAGCGAATTCATCACATAACCGAACTTTATGTGTTCATAACAAGTTCAATCAATTGCTTTTCTGTTTTCCTTATTTGTTACAAACTTAGAAAAATATAATGGTGTATAGCTGTATATGAAATAGATTAAGTGTTTTCTCCGTGTTTTACTTAGGAATATATTTTATAGTGTCATTAAATTTCAAGAAATATCAAATAAATGTACAAAGTGATTAATAACGAATTGATTTAATAACACAATAATTACATCCTCTAAAAGAGTCAATTTAAGTCGATAATAATTCAATTTAACTATTTACTTTTAGGGCTATTGAATCACTTTGTAGATTAAGTTGGATCTGTTGCCAATTTTGAACACAGCCATTATGTTTATTTTGTTAAATATTCTCGATGCCGTAACGCAGGTATCGGATGTTAGGCATAACTTTAGCCACCAACAGAGAGGTTACCGAAGGGCATAACGGCACTTTATCTGGATTTTTCTGCTATAGGAACTCGGACAGTAAAACTAAAATTCATTAACAGCCAATTAAATCCTAGCTATGTGTTGTTTTATCTTTGTCATCTTCAGTGTTGATTTATCTATAACGGCGTGGTTGTTGGTTTGTTCAGCAATGACTGTCTTATCATTCAGGCAAGGAGTATGTAATAGAACGGATTAGAAAGTATTTGGTGTAAAATAAGCTTCTTTAATTTGAATCTTTCAAACAATTAAGAAATAAACAAACTAACTACAAGTTGTATAAACAACTTATATTTGAAAAATGTGATTTGAACAAAGATGATATTTTTTAAATCTTAAAAAATAAAAAAAGTTATACTAACTATTCTTTACAAAATTTCTTTGTTTTAAATACAAGAGAAAACAAAGGTTAAATATTTTAATTGATCGAAATATATAAACAACTTTACTAGTGCATTTCATTCCTTAGAATATTTAGTGATAAAAGTAATATATTTTTCTTTGCTTAACTCTTTCACTTTATACAATTAGACTAATGAAAGCAGGAATGAAAACCAATTCCAATATGTAATATCCGAAGCACAGACCTTAGAGTATGGCGTCTAAACATATTAAACACGAGCAATTCATGAGACTGAAGACGTATAGTCTCACTCGCTTAAATCTTCTACATTATACATTATACAATTACATTGTTTCGCCCTCTGTCTTTATAGATATTCTCGTAGAATATGTAGTTTTATGACAAACTGTTTAGTTAAAAGGTTTTATTTGAAATTCATGTCATTTTCCTATTATTGAGACTTTGATTTTAGCTTCAAAAAGTTCTAAATTAAACAAGGTTTAAAGATATTTTATAGATTAATATAATTATTTAATGTAACCTATAAAACTATAAAATGTGTTTTGGCTAGCCTTAAAATACAAAATGATTTCTAAACGAAAAGAGCAAATAATATTTGCATAAACTAAATATTTTAACATAATTATAAGTGTTTAAAATTGTACGTTAAAAATAAATACTAACAAACTCTCATAGCAGCGTATGAAAATAATGGATTTATGTTTTAGTTATTAATATATATTTGCCATCATTTTTTTTTTTTTTGTAATAAACTCCATTTTTCATACAATAAATATTTAAAATCTGTACGTTAAAATATATATTGAAAAAGTGTACTTTTAAAAATAAAAATAAAAGGTTCATATTTTCAGTTTTGTAACTGTGGAGGACATTATATTATTATTTCTTCTTAAATAAACTCTATATACATCAAGTAAAATCGGCCCATTATTTTGGGCAGTAGATAGGTTAATTTTGAAGAATTTAATTAATTTTTTGCCACAGATAATTCTTCCCATTTTGGGTATCAAAATTTCATTTAATGACGAGGAAAATAAGTACTATACAAAATTATTTAATTTAGTTTTAAAATGTTTACTGAAGTGTTTCCTAGTGCTACTGAATTTAGGATGGAATAAAATTTTGGCTCAATAAACTAAACAAAGTAACAAAAATGCATATTATATTAGAAGTAGGTGTTTGCAGTTACCCTGCCCTACTCATTAAACAAATTCAATATATTTTTTAAATTATTTAATACGGAACAAGAAATAACAAAAAAGAAAAAAAGTTAAATTTATTAATATATTAATTGACCGCTCTGATTCTTCTGCCATAATAGATCAAAAGTCGAAGATTTAATTGTTCCATTTAAATGTCGCTCATCCTCTCCGTCATATATTCTTAGACGAGACTGTACAATCCCCGTTCTATTGTCAAAGTACACCGACTGTCTTGAGGAACAGGTGGTCTCATAAAATGATAATTTATTGCGTTTGTATTTTGTAAATCTGCAAACAACTTGCCATTTTGTCCATTGTGTTAGCCGGAGCATACTTTTAAAGCTTCATAAAGCACGCTGTCATCCGACGACTTCGCTACACAATTTAACGGATATTTATTTTCACTGTTTTAATATTCATAACGTCGGACCTATAGGAAGGTTTCTTCTTTCGATAAATTAATCACCTGTTTGCGCCACTCATCGCGAACGTAAATTTCAAGAAGAGGTTTTCTAAACGATATATTTTGACGGATTTGTTCTGCCGTTTATTGATGAAATCGCTCTACGGAAAAAAGCGATTCAACTTTCAACTTTGTATGATACAATAAATCTAATAGGTCCATACATCACGTTGAAGTTAATAATTTTGCAATAGTTGATAGTGTAAACAATTTTGCAATTAATAGATACGCAGAATTTGTTTTGCCTTATAGCAATAATAAATCATTTATATAACCAAGATTCTTGTTATTCAATAATAATTACAATTTAAAAAATATATATAAATATTAAATCTTTAAATAATTAAAAAAACTAATACGAAAACAAACAAACGAGAAAACCCTATTCTAATTTTAAGCGTTTACTGTTTAATTTTAAATACAACTAAAAATAAAATAAATATCTAGTTATATAGTCCTAACAATAATGGGTTTCAAAATGTTGATAAGAAAAGTTAAAAGTTAATTATTCCTGCTGTCGTTGTAATAGAAAATTCGTACAAAATTATAGTTTCCTTAAAGCATTATTACTAACTAAATCACCAAAATATATGTTCTTCTGCTTATAAAATTTATTCACTTCCTTTACTTGGTTAATTGAAAATACAAAGAAGACAATGCAATTTTTGGAAGTCCCAAAATGTGTTCTAAACTGAATCGCAATATTATGTAGATTTGAAAAAGTATCCATTGCCCATTTTACACGCTACATTTAAAGAGTTTACGCTCTATTTTTAATTTCAAACAAAACAATCACCACTTTGTTTTGTGAACATATTTCAATTCTAGTTGTAATAAACTTTAACCATATTATATTTCTTTGTGGTTAGATTTTGGTCGTAAATTCCCCTCCGTACTGCGTTAAAGACCACTGCAATATTTACAGTGGCTTTGGATTTCACGATGAAGTTCCATTGTGATGACTTTGAGGCTGCACTATTTAATCTTTCATTGAGTTTATCTGTATTTACTTGCGCGGTTAGGCTGGATCTAATAGAATGCCTATTTAAGTTTACTTTTAGTATTAACAGGCTTTGGTTATTTGTAAAGGATACTTTGATACGACTTCAAATAGTAAGTTGCTTATTAAATAAAATAGATCGTTTACTGTTCAAGAAGTCATACACAAACTTATAGTTTGCAAATTTTTGATGACAATTTATTTTATTTTATTGCGAATACAATTTCGTTTAAAATAAATGTTTATTTAATTTCGATTGCTTTGCTTGTTTGTATATGAGACACTAACTTTCTGTTCAGGATTTTCTTTTAGTAAAAATGGTAATCATTAAAATTACAAATTAGGTGTATAAGTAGGCGTAACTATCCATAATTGAACAATAAAACTCAAACATTTATAAGCCTAGTATAAAATTAGCATTGATAAGGCAAAAAGCTGGTTAAATCCAAATCAGAAACTAAATCCCTACTATCAGAATATAAATACAAAATAACACACTATTGTAAATCAGTGATACTTAAATAGCTTTTCTGTCAACAATTCTCAACATTATTTAGATGTATTATGATAAGTATTATATCTAGGCAATCAATGTAACATACCTCATTTTGAGTACAACTTTAATAACTAGTGGTAGTACGTAATGTAGGTATAAGTCTTTTGTATTATACCTCAATTTTATAAAGGTTGTTAGTAAAGACACTCCTCTCTTCTTTATTGAATTAATTGTATTTATTGTTATTTATATAACATTTTTAAACTCAAGAAATAATCCTTAACCATCCCAAAATCAAAAACCTGTTTATAAATTAAATAATTAATTTAAAATATACAAAAAGGAGGACTAATGAAAACAACAATTCACAATGAAGAAAAACCCTGCGACCAACATAGTCGTTCATAAACCACACATTCTACATACATTAAATATTGAGTCACAATATAGCTTCTAAAATTACGTCAAATTACTATTAAACTGTTAAAAAAACATTTACAAACTTCCTTACCTTAAAATACCCCAGTGTTACTACAAAAACTACACATCTTCCTTGAACACATGTTTCAATACAAACAAAAATGGCCATTGAATGTATAATATAAATATGTATATGTTTCTTACAACATACATACACACGCATACCTACATAAACTAATATCATATTTTACATAAGCGAGCTCTACTTAAATACTCTTAATATATTCAAAATGTATTATATTATTGTAAAATACTGAAGTAAAGAACTACATCGGGTTAGTCATTCAACATCAAACTAATCTGCAAAAACTAGTTTTAGTTTTAGGTCGTTTTATATTTTTAGGTAATGGATTTAAAAACTTTGGAGCAAGAAATGAAAATAACAATAAACACAGATCGATTTGGTTTAGGTATAGTCACATTTAAATGATTGCGTAAGTTTTGGTCCTAGATAGTTCTTTCTTTTACAGCTTTTATTTTTTAAATTTAAATTTTTTGTACATTTGTATGAACTCCTAAGTGGTAGTGTATTTGAAATGTTTAATAAAGGCTCAGTATGTAAAGTTCTGGTCTTGTTCGACATAATGCGTAGTGGTTTTGTAGTGTAATATTCACATCCTTTGTAATGCAATTTAAGATCATAAAAAGACAAAATTAGTGTTGCCCATGATAGCTTTGGATGACCCTAACCAAAACCGAAAAGTCTCTTAATAAATTATCTTTCCCAAGGCAAATTTTTTTGGTAAACTAAGAACCCTAAAATGTCTTGTACGATAATTGGATTGTTTCCCCTTATACTAAAATGGAGATTTTTTGAAGTAATTCTCATTTGAAGATGTAATACGTATTTTGAATCATACTAGATTAAAGGGTTAAACAGATTAAATTACTGACATTACAAATGGATGACCTTATCCAAAGATTAGCACAAAATGTATTTGAGATTTTGTTATTATTATAAATCGATAAATCCCTTTACAAAAACTCACAAAGAACAATCAAATGTGTGGTTTATATCTTGTATAGGAACGAATCCCTGTATTTTGGTTTAACTTTTCTATAGATACTTTTGATATTATTTTATGCCGCATTCAAAAATATCAAAATACATGTTTGTTGGTATTTTAGGTTGGGATAGCCTCAAAATATTTAGTAAGGGTCATTATTTGGTCACGCCTTTATTTTGATATGTTAAACATGGGCAACATGGGTTTAAATTTTGGAAACATGGGCAACTATAATTAAAAAACACTGTAGAAGACCTAGTGAAAAACTTCGTTAGAGTTCTTTATTAACACTCTTTATTGTTTGTTAAAGCCATACATATTAAGATAAAATGTGTAAAGGCAACTTTATGGTTATTTTTATAGACGGTCTATAAATATGAACCACTGTGATTCAGTTAGCTAAACATAGGGTTTAGCTACACGATCAGGGTTTCATTTTACACAATTCGTAAACATCTAAACTCAAATAATCTACAAATACAAAGTCCGTGTATTACATTATCAAGTAAGTGTGTTAGATTCATTTGTAATGACAATATATTTATTATGCACTAAATTAAATATTCACATCACCCAATTTGGGCATTTGTGATATAGAAGCGACCTCGAATTCCAAGCATACCTATCCCATGTATGAAGGGACCTTAATAAGGTGCCTAATGTTATAAAGCGGTGAACATGGTTTATATATCATATTATAAAATTAGAAATGATTAGATCCACTTGTAATTTTGTACAATGCAACCATAAAAAAAACAATATTGGCAAATTTAAACAATCCATTCAAAATAAATTCCCTTCAAAAATGATGCAAAAAAATTACCTCTGATTTAGTTAAGTCAAAAGTTTAGATACAGTTATTCAACGATATTAGCAAATTGTAAGAACAAATAAAATGTTTTAAAAGTTATGCCCAAAAACACCTGAAAGCAAAACTATCAACAAAAATAATCAAACTTAATTGCATTTTAAGCTCCTTAGAGCACGTCGGAGAAAACAATGCAAAATATAAAAATTGTAGAGAATTAAATTTCCAATCGATAAAGTGAGCTCAGATTTTCCTAGAACCTACCGTTGAAAAGCTACAACTATTTACAAAGTCGGTAAACAAAAACGTTTTAGAAAAAAGCACACGTTTTGTTTTATAACTCCTAATCTATGCACCCTAAAGAATTGGATCAGTGGTCATTTCAAAGTACTCGGCGAGATGAATCTAATGAGTATCTGGTGCTAACAGTCTAAAGTCCAGCAGAAACGTGTCCAAAAAGGGTGAAATATTCGCCTTTGGTCACTAATGTCACAATTTTTGAACGAATAAACTTTTTCGAATATAGAACCTTCCCGAAGAAATGCTGCGACTAATGGTTCAAACTTCAGTTTTATACTTTCAGCCGTTCTCAGTTGATGCCTTCACAAACATACAGACAGACAGATTATATTATATTATAGCCTATGTATAGATTTCAATCCACTGATTACATAAAAACCATTGATTTCGAACTGAAATCATTCAAATTAAAGACAATACAGTATAATCTTTTGAACTTAGAGAAGAATAACACATAGGTGATAATTATTTTTGGTGCGTGAATAGGGTTCCGTATATTAAAAGGGATAAATGCACCCTTTAAGGACAACCATATGTCCGGCAAAGTCAATTCATTTTCCGAAGAATGGATAAAAATATCACAATGCAATTATATACAACAAAGCAAATACTAAGATAGCTCTCATTATATTCCAATAATTAAAACTGAAAACTTGTATTTTATTAGTCATTTTTGGTGGATAAACATTAGTCCCCCAAAAATAAATATTTAACTATGCTGTAGTGTGTTTTATTATCTAGAAAGTCATTTATTTAGGAAAACAAAATTACTACCATACTTTTTGTTATAATATTAGATTTTATAATAATATTCTTAACTAAACCTCGGAAAATGCAACTATTTAGAAATACTGCACATAAAAAAGTGGTGTTAGAGGTATTCATGTAATTTTTACAAAAAAACTATAGTAAATCCTATTTTTTGTTAAAAAGTTATAAGAAATATGTTTTATTTGAGTACTAACATTGTAATATAATACAGATTAAAGTAATGTGTTTGATAAGCACAACAGTTTTAGACTCTGGAACTCTTAGTTAACTCGTACTTTAAGCCACGGGTGATTAAAATTTAATAAATAGCAGGTAGGCCTACTCGCGGCCCCGTCGTCAGATAGGTATGAAAATTGGATAAAATTGTACCTTACACTCCATGCAATGCGGAGAACCTCGATTACGAATTTCCAGGCCAATAATTAGTATTCGTTCAATGTTTCCCAATTAGGCCTGTAATATGAACATCAGCTGTGCCTCTGTAAGACTAAACATCACATTTTTGGCAGTTCTTCACTCTTAACTCAGGAACTAACGGAATAATTACAAATCTGACTTCGTTCACCCATGTTAAAATAATTGTAGGTCTCCGCGTCTGTAGATTTGAATGTGTCATACACACAGAAACACGCTTCCTTTTATTGTTTTATAGGCCTATGTATTATACGATGTCACGTGCTTTGTTACGAAATTCTAGAGTTTTGCTCTCTGCTAATCACGATCTATGTTTACAAATTACAAAGCACAAAGTACGGATAACATTATACTCACATTACACGTAAAAATAAACGATTTAGACATTTATCAAATTTTTAAATTTAGGGCTAAATACGGTTACATAATTGGTTGGCAATTTGTTTCATATGTTAGCGCATGTTGGTAATACATGTGCTATTAAGGGAGTTCAATAAGAGAACAGTTACATTTAGCTATCTGTAGTTTAACCAACTTTATTTGAATTTTATATATTAAATTCTGGATTTTTTCATGTACACCAAAAAAACAAAAACAAAACGTGAATTATCATTTTTATTTTGACATTTGTTTAACTAAATAGGATAACATTTCTGATTTTTAGTTGTATTAGGCCTACTTAAGAAGTGGAAATAGTTTTTCACAGAAGCAAACACACGTTGCATAATAAATATGGTTAATTTAACAGACACAAATATTCTTTGTACGAAGAAATGTATTTAAAACTTTAATGATAGTTTTATTTTCATGTTATTCTTAACTAACTCACACGCATGGGTTTCATTTATCTGCAGTTTAACTAACTCTCTTGGAATGACTCAGTTGTATATTTACACAGGGAAGCCGAACGACCTAAACTTACAATATTGACTAAATATATCCACAAAATTCTTCTTACTTAATGTAAAAAGAAGCATTACTGATAGGGTTATAAATCGCTGTTTCCGCTTATAACTGTAAACAAAAGAAAACAAAGATTAAATAATATTCGACTTGTATGTGTAATTGGGCCCAGTTTTGGCCTTCCGTTACAAACTTTTAGATTTGGTTGTTTATAACACCCAGACAGATTACACACACATATGGGAAACACCTTCTTTTAATATAACAGCTAGACAGTTTGGGATGCACCCATTTCCTAAATTAATCAATTTTGACTCATATAGGTAAAAACCTCAAATTAGAAAGTTAGTGTTTCTTACAGCAGACTAAATTGTGTAGTTTAGCAAATTCTTGGTAGAACTATTTCATTGATTTCTGTATCAGTGGTAGAAGTGTTATAATATTGAAATTTGGCAAGCAATTAAGTCCTAGGGTGAAATAGAGCGAGCCATGGGCAGAACTTTCTTTTGGCACCCAGAAAATGGTCGGTTGCTGTTTACATTTTAAACATTATCAACAGGTCTTGCAGATATATTTCCGAAACTGGTTTCAGTAAAATAATAGACCCACATTTCTTGACAAAGGATAAAAGTGATTATAGTAATTGCCGTTAAACTCAATACCGTTAAATTCAAAATGTTTACTACGTTTATTCATGCTACGCCTATAAACACATTCTAAGATCAATCTTTAGTGCAATTACAAGTAAAACAAACGTGTCGACATCGTTCTGAAATAACCGTCATTTGAGACCTGAACCAGCGCTGGTAAAGCGCTACCATGCTGTGACGGCAAAATGTGCTATGTTTATGACTTTCAGTTAGCGGTTACATTTTGCAACCGAGTTATGACATAAAAGTTATTACCGTAAATTCATTAAGTACAACAGGTATCTCTCAATTAGGCCGACCATCGCAAAGTACAGTCCGAATAATGAAGACATTTCAAGGATAAAACACTTGGAGTGCTTTATTTTTATTTTCAACTTTTCCAGCTAGAAAACAAGGTTATAACTTAGGACAATGTCCGCGGTGTATTCATAGCATCGCGTTTAACTTCGGGTCGGTGTCTTTTGTAAAGTCCGCTCCTTTTTTATTGTTGTAACTTGTTGACATTTTGTTTAAAAAAGGATTCATCATTTTAGTTTTGATGCTTCCCCCCCCCCACCCCCAGTCTACGTGTTCAGCACGTGTATAAATTTACAAAATGTCTTCTGTTTGTCGGAATTTACTCACGTACCGAAACCTTAAATGAAAAATAGCCTCACACGATCCACGGCTCTAGAAATACATCAGTGAAATTCTCCAGCTTTATGATTCCACTTGGGTGACTTTAATTCCTCGTTTTATTCGACAACATCCATTAAAGGAGTTGTTGTTTTATTACGTCTTTTGGAACTCGTCCACAAGTATGTTTCATACGGCCTATGCTAACTAGAGGTTTATTAGTGGCCCAATAATGACACGTTAGGGAGCTTCGACCTGACGGCCAAGAAAGCGAACAGAATTTAAAAAGTTGCATCGTAAATATTTTATTTGTAATATTTATGAAGCAGCTTTAATTTGCAATGTGAGTACTCACAATTATAATGAATTGTTATTTTCTATAACCCAAAAAGGAGCTTAATGTGTACTAACCAATTTATTATGACATTTAATATTAATTGTTGAATTTAATTTAAAATATTATAAATTATATTACAATACCGAAATTTTGTTCTATTGATACAACCTATATATATATATATATATATATAATCCAAATACCACTCACTGACTCACTCATCACGAAATCTCAAAAACCACCGAACGGATTGGAATGAAATTTGGTATGTAACTTCCTCTAGGGCCCTAGGTACTTCCTAAGAAAGGTTTTCAAAAATTCGAATTTTTAGGGGGGTTTGAGGGTCAAAGTTACTGGAAAAACCACCGAACGGATTGGAATGAAATTTGGTATGTAGCTTCCTCTAGGGCCATAGGTGCTCGCTAAAGAAAGGTTTAAAAAAATCTAAATTTTAGGGGGTTTTGGAGGGGGGGGGGGTTAAAGTTACTAAAAGTCACCGTATTAATTAAATGTAAATCTTTGTAAAAATAATACTTTTTCATTTGCCGGGAAAAAGTAAAACATTTATAATATTTCTGATCCGATTATAACCGGTACCATATTATGGCAAAGACTTTAATTCGTACAAAATTTGTTTGATGATTTACAATATGTTGAAGCTGCAGGAATTGAAACCATCACTGCTTGCCTTCAAAAAAACAAAACAAAATACATGATGATGGGAAACACCTCAAAACCCGAAGTTTATTTACATAGGCCTAACGTTTTTTAAGTCTGAAATCACCAATAAGCTTTAACACTTGAAATATTTTTGTCTACATCCATGGTCTTCACCCGGATACATTGAGCTTTTTAGTCAGATGCACTAACCCATAACCTTTAAGGTCACTATTTGCATTAATAAAATCCTTCAAAATAATAATATTGAGGGATACATATAAAGCACCCTTTGAAAATCTATCAGTAATCAAGATGATAAATGTTAGAACAATTTGTAGACAAAAACACCGAAATAAATATAGGCCTATACTGGTAACAAATAAAAATAAATTCTAAATTGACTCAGTTAAGAAGTATTATTGCCTGATAAGGTAATTTGTTTTTAATTATCCCTACAAAAGTAGTAACTAAGTAATACAACTAAACTCCCCGAGAATTAAAACTTCTACTTCAAACCTTACTATATAATAATTGTATTGTTGCGTTCTTTTAATCTATACAATGTGTTAAATTATCAATATCTCTGACGATACAATTTACACTTCATGATTTATTATTTGCATTACACAATAACAATATTTGTTGTATTGTCAATTATTTACAATATATATTTTCCAGAAATTCAAGTTTCATTATTTTCAATACGGATATATCTTTTAAATTCGTATGGAAAATTTTCAACGTACATCGCTTTATGGTTAATGTACGGAATGTATATACATTTTTATTTCCAGCTCCCTTTAAATATTTTAATTATAATTTTAATAACAACTTTTAATCTTAATAATATTTTTAACAAGTATTATTTGATTGTCTTTATAAAATATTAGAAAAAACAGTATAAATAAATTGTTGTAGTTGTTTTATCGAACATTTGCCATCATTTGACTATGGCAAACTATAATAAACTACTTTTCAAGAGTATTTATCAGCCCTCTTTATCAATGTACATAAACTTATCTGCCATAGCCTACACGTGTTACATAATAAAATAAAAAACACAAGACTAGAAAACTAGAAACAAGTAGGCAAACAACGTATAACTAATACAAACTGTAATAGTAAACCTTTGAAGTACTCTACAAGAAACTACTATAAAGGACCGACCGTACAGGTATGTCTCAGTTTTTCGACTAGTCGGATCTAAAAGGGTATGCCTATTTACCAATTGATCTAATTTAGTTTGTGGCTTAATTTTAGGATTTCACTTGATAACGAGGATTGATACAATTTGCTCGAAACGCCATGTATTATATTTTTTATACACAAATGCTGTTACATGTACGGAAAACAACATTGTACAAATATGAACAATCCATCATTAGAAACATATTTTAAAAACAGAATGAACTTCATAAATTAAGTTTGCAATTTCTAATACTAATATAAAAAACAAAATTTGTAAAACTTCCACATTTATTCGAACTAAATTTTACTGCAGTCAAAAACGATAAACACTTACTATTGTCGAGTCTGATGTGTCACATAAATTGTTTTAATTACAGTTCGAATACGTAAGATGTGTGAAATCAATACAATGCGCACATAAAAGTGAACGAGGGTTGCAACTACAGTTATCTACGCATTTCTAAGCTCAAAGATTCTTTTACACTATTCCCCATATCTAATGCTACAGGGCAACAATGTACATTTGACACGAGTAATTAAATGTTTCATCACATAACAAGAGAAAAATGCAAATAAATATCTTGCAGTAATATAGATATTCCAGATGTGAATTATTTGCGTGTTCACCGGTACTTCGCTAAAAGTTATTTAAAATTTCATTTTGCATTTATTTGTATAATGTCGTAAATGTACAGAAACACCTGTGCAGAATCCAACACTCGGAGTCTTATCGCGAGTATTTCATCAAGGAACTGAGCAAGTCGAGCCGACAGGAGCGACGAATTTCCAGTTATGTTTTAACCGAGCTAAATATTATCTGTACGTGTTAAAAGCCGTCCTAAGTCTGAAGGTTAAAGGTTCAGTTTCTTAGAATATCTCGCCATCTTATATATTCGTAAGCCACTTTCTTGCTTTAAATAGTGCAGGCTACTTTTTTTTATTAAAATTTGTATCCTGAGTTAGCCTACAGTATTTTTTCGAACAAGCCTGTGAAAAGTAGTATATTAATAAAAACAATGAATGGAACCCATGCCACCTTGCAATACGCATTTCCATAACCTATGTGTCTTGCAATAGTCATACTTAATAACAACTAGAAGTTTTTATTTGCATTCATTAATATAAGGCATTTAATAATATTTTAATGTAATATAAGTAGTACCAAAATCATTCTAAAACAAAAGAAGACCTTTGTACCAACTATAATTAACATTCACAAATTATACTTAATTTTATAGGTTTAAAGTCTATAATATATATTGATTTTATAGTTTGGTCCATAGTCATAAATTAAACTGTTATCCCGACAAAACAATTGATTAATTAATTTTTATTAAAACGGGGAGGTTAAGGGACGAATTGAAGTCAAAATGTGCCATACAAATCAAACGAAAGCAACATGAAAAACGTGTCTTCGACTCCATGAAATCAATAATGCCCTTAAGTTGAATTTGTATTTTCCTAATTGTTCAAAATATTCAGGCAGTGGTTTTAAACATTAGTTTGTTTTTCATATGAGTAGCACATTATGCAGTTTTGAATCAAGATAAAAACTTGAACATTACGATAACATCCTTCCCCTTTATATGTTTCAAAACACAAAAAAGGATGTCTGACTTTGTACGTTGTAAACGAAATACATAATGACATATATAAAGAGGTTAGCTCAGGTTAAATTTGTACTTTTTATAATATAATCACATATAGAATAGACCTTAGATGTCAATATATATAGCCTGTTAGCAGGTACCAGTGTATTCGCCCACAAAATAGTGAATGAAATGAATATCTGGTACAACAATTGTTTTTTACCCAAAAATCAGCAGCATTGTGAGTTTTGTTCAAGCTTAACAATGTTTTCACGTTGCAAAGCGCAACCAGTCCACCGTACATTAACATCCCCCCGTACGTTCTCTCTCTTGTAGTAATGAGTGTACAACATACACTCTTACAAGTAATGCTTGTAATTTCCCTATATTACCATTAGATTCAAAAGAAATTGAAATTGACATATTTTTTTTATTTTTAATATAACTTAAGAATAATATGTACCAAATTTCAGCTATATAGCTCTATAGATATTAATACAAATTATTTGTAATATATAGTATATATGGTAACCATATTTTTCCGCAAGTAACTAAGTCGCAGGTTACAAAAATGCGTTTGGTTTATTTTTTCTTAGTACTATTTAAGAAATAAGTGTACATAATACATTTTAACTCTCGAGCTTAAATTAACTTACAATAATTAATATTTTTTGTTTTAGGCCTAAGCTTATTTTTAAATTTTCACCCATTAGACGTTGAAATGTTAGTTAATTACTGTTCCTATTTACCGCTTACAAAGTTCTTTAGCTTCATGGGATTTATAACAACTAATTTATTTTCATTGTAAAGGGGCTGTTACCCCCAGTTCAAAGATTAGACATAACTATTTAAATTGATTACTTTATTGTTCATTTTCCATAAAACACTTAAAATTAAATGGTCCGTTGGGCACTTTCGCTTGACTATGTTTCTGAAATCTCGCGTCACAAGTCAGAGAGCTTGAAGAGGGAATATGCGATACATAGTATATATAGACAAGTAAGCGCGTGGAGAGGGAATAGACGATACATAGTATATAATAATTCGTTATTATAGTTATTTTAATATTAATATTATATTATAACTAGGGGAGACCCCTGCGTGCTCCACACGCCAACCCCCAATGGAACCTTCTAAAAACATATGTTATGTTTTATTTATAATAAAGGTGTAGGATTAATAATAACCTCAAAACTAAGATGGTAAATAATGTCAAATGTTCAAATTAAATTATTTCTTATATTTTATAACAGCAATTATAATAATGGTTAAAAGAACCAGCAAGGCTCAGGTCTACACTTAAAAACCCTAACCTAAAAGCTAGAAATACAACAATAATTGCTTCAAATTTTGAAATCAGCTGTTAATGGAAATCAGCTAATTAATGTTATCGGAGCTAACAGCTATATTATCTGTTATCAATTGGTTGCTATGGTAATAAATGTAAATACATGTGTTGATTTATCATTCTGGGGCCTAACCTAAGAATTTTTTCTTAACCATATTAACCATATTATTGCAATAGCGAACATTGTCCTGTCAGCTAATAGTATATATACACAAGTAAATAGACGATTTATAATATATTATAATACGTTATTATAATATTATAATAATTATTATAATAATTATCCCTTACATATTGAATTATTCTTAGAATGTAGAGTGCATATACTAATACATCACTCAAAATCATTAGTCACTAAATAATTACTGCTTGGATTATAATGATTACTATTTTTCGCACACTTATTATAATTATAATATTATTATTTAATAATATTACTATATTATAATATTATAATTATGCAATTTAAAAAATATGATATAATATTTTTTGATAATATATTGACTTGTGTAATTTGTTGACCTTTATTCTCCTATAATATTAATACTGATAAAGACATAAATCTTTCATAGAAGTTATCACATCCCATCCAACGTGAGGTCTTAAGATTTTTTTTTTACTGGTGGTTATTACATTTTCATCCCGTTATCAGCACGTAATAAAATGCAAATCTGCTCTACTTTTTTTATGTTATCTTATATTAAGTAAATGTACACAATTTCAGCTCTCTAGCTTAAGGAATGTATAACAATTAATTATTATCGTGTTAGGAGTTGTTATCGCCCCCCCTCCCCCCATAGCAGCATGTAAGAAATTAGTAACCCTTTAATTTTTCTATGTACATGTATCTGTAAGAAATAAATGTTTAAAATTTAAGCCCTCTAGCTTTAATTAAAGTTTAACAGTTAATATTAATTTTTGTATGGGTTGTCTCAACCCTTAAATCAAAATGAATTATAGGCTACGTCACATTCCATGCCATGGTCTATATTATTATGTGTGCAGAATTCCATACAAATCCATCCAGTACTGTTCGCGTCAACATTCAAACTTTCACATTTAAAATAGGATATAAGTAGGATGTGTGAAGCAGGATGTGTTTTTAGTATGTCTCTCAGTTTATAATTCAATTAAATCAGTCTACTTACGTAATTGAAGAATGTAATAAATGGTATTTTATTCAAGGTAACAGTATGTGCTTACTGTAACGAAGCAAAAACAGGTCTTCATTTATGCGCATAAATCATTCTGTTTTGATTGGTTGCATATACGTTATAAAAAAAGCATATTTGTAAATTAGGTGACTTTTGAATATGAAATAAATAAACACGAAATTATATACATATATTGGTATGAATTAAATTGGAGTCCATTTCATTCAATCATTTTCGTTTATTTTAGAGCTGCATAACGTAGCAGAACTTTTAAAATAGCCCTCATTCTCATTTATGAAAAAGTTTATCGTCCAATTAGCATTTTCTTGATATATTTATACAAGGCATTTAATATTTAATATATTGGGTATTTATTCAGTGGCCTTTGTCGTACACTCGTAAAATTTTATTTTATTATTAATGAGTGGTATTTCTTGTCCAAATAAAAACAAGAAATTAAATTCGGGTATCAGAATGTTTATACTCGCTGAGACGTCCTTTTTTATTCAACATTTGTGCGACCGTTGACAGATGAAACAAGAATACGAGTTAAAAATCAAATAAAACTTAAAAAAGGACGACGGTATAGAGGATGGTCAAGAACGAGAGAGAGAAAGAGAAATCATATTTCAAACAATGTTGCTTTTATAAAAGCACTGGAAAAAACAAGTTTTGGAAGTAGTCGACAAATTATACAGCGCAGACACAATGGAGTCAACATCTACCGACAGATAAAGAATTTTCAAATTTGGACACGACTATGAAACATGGCCCCACACTTATGCTTTGGGTCCCCAAGTGGGGACCGACTTATCATCCTACCACTTGGAATTATTTCAACACGGTCGCGGAATTTAAGGAGATTATAGAATTCAAAAACAAGAATTAGCAGCGCTTGTGCGATAATATAAAACTGTATATTTGATACAACGTGATGCAATAATTGTTAAAAGTTAAAAAGTGTGTGTAATCTGTGTAATGTTGTTTCAATAAAGACTGACACTATTTAAAAAAATGTTTATATAGGATCCATATTTATTTAAAATAAACCGGAGGTTTGCTTGTAAGGCATGATAAGTGTTCCGCCAGCAAAGGTCTAACCAAAATGATTTTATTAACACAATCACAACATCGTATACTCAAAACATTAAATTAACCGCCTACTAATAACAGTTACCTCCGGGAAAATAATTTATATAATGTGCTAGCTTGAAAGGAAAATATATTTCCATTATTTTTCACATAAGTACGTATTTGTTTTCTTTCCTGTAACGTATTAAAGAACTTTCAACACTACCAGTCTTCAAAAATTTTAGTGCTTTCGGAAATTGATTGGGAGTAAAATTTTAATAAATATCTTGGAAACTGCATAGTATATTGATAAATAGAACCCCTTCAAACGATAAATATGTTTTGGGTACTAAACTTCATACTAAAACATCTTTTGATTTATGATAATCAGTTATAGACAGACAGGCGGATAAGTGAGTTAGTTTTTCAATTTTATGGTAAACAGTCCTAAACATGTATTATTACTTAATGTGTATTTATTGTTAAATCGTGCAAGTACCTACTTCTTTGTATATTTTTATTCATTATATACTTTGCAAAACTAATCTAATGGGTGTATATAGAAAGTTTAAGCTATTCGACTTTACAATGAACAACAATACTTTAACTTCTCGAAATGTTGCTTTCGACATTTTTGGTAAATTGTTATAAGGCTGATAGAGTAGTCATAACATTTATACAAATAATTAAATCTACAACCAAGTATGGTATGTTACTTTTGTCTAAATATACCATATCCGGTTTAAGAGTTTTTAATAACATTTTTATTACTAATTTATTACATGCTTACGCTCTATCAAATGGAAGAGAATACATAAATGCAAAAAACTGTTCTCTTTACAAAAGGGGTTTAATGCATACAATTAATAGCCTACATGTTGTATAGAATTTAAGATATTTGAATTTTTACACGTTCAGCTACAAGGAAAGGTTAAAGAATAGGGTCAGATATCACTAACGGCGATAAAGAACAAAAGTGAAAATATAAAGAAAGAAAATGAAAGGTGGGAAGAAACATGAGGAGAAAATTAGAGATGAAGGCTCTAAAAGAAAAAGAAAATTGTTGTACATTGCGCGCATAGTTGAAAGGTGCGATCCTGCGATATGTTGTTTAGAGAGATAGCATCAGGAAAGGGAAGACAAAGTGGAACTGTGCAGTGAAAAAACAAAGACAAGCACAGAATTCTGCTCATGTTTTGCTTTGCCAACGTCATGATATATGTACGGTGGCTGAGTTGTTGTGTCGTGGTCCACGATCGATTTCCTACATCACGGGACAAATAAATCTTATATTTCAAGCAAATAATTTTAGTGAAATTATTTACGACAAAGTGGAAGTGAATAGATACTGTAAAGGTTTACTTGACAAATGTTAAAACACTATAGTCGTGACACCGCAAAGGTTGTACGCTCTAGTCCTGCGGAAAATTATTTGTTTTGGTAATATAACTGGATTACTTAAGTATCCATGTATTGTGCAATTTAATATATTCTCTAACACCTCTAGCAATATGTAGATGTGCAAAGGATTAATAATTTGATCAAAGTCACTTAATTGTGGTGTATAAACTGTATAATATGTTTAACAAGTTATGGTTAGCAAAAAGTAGTTAATTTGGTTGCTTTTGTTAATTAAGGTCACCAGTCTCTCAGTTTGCAATAAATGTAAGTTTTTTTAATTGCTGCTTTCAAATTTTTTAAAACACCCGGAAAAAATCTATAGATAATTAAAATTTTTCTATTTAGTAATATCGTTTTGAATATCTCTATAGAGTGTTTTACACTACCACAAGATAAAATAACGAAGTATAGTTATAAGTTTTTTTGTTTTTGATGGAACAGCAAGTTGTGTAGAAAATGAAAAAAAAGAAGAAAACTAACAAACAAATTGGCACATTAAATAGTTATTTATTACCATCTTAAATTTTTTAGAATTATAGATTAAAAGTGTAATATGTTGGTATACAGCACCACAAAAACAATGTTACAAATATTCTATCTATATTATACCAATTTATGATTATCGAATACTACATTATTTTTCTATGAGTTTTACGCCAAAATATAGGCTCTATGTTTTACTGTTGTTTAAAAGTTTAGTGTTTTAGATTTGTTGATAGTTTTGCTTTGATGCATAGTAGATTGTAACGAGGGCTTCTAAATTGTATCTTATACTTATAATTAGTGTTGATAAATGTTTCAGTGTATTAAAATTTGATATTAGTTTTACTTAAATTATTATTATTATTATTATTATTATTGTTTCTACATTATTGTATCTTATATTTATAATTGGTGTTGATGAATGTTTCAGTGTTTTAAAATTTGTTATTAGTTTTACTTAAATTATTATTATTATTAGTTAGTGCTTCTACATTATTGTATCTTATATTTATAATTGGTGTTGATAAATGTTTCAGTGTTGTTAGTTTTGCTTTAGTGCATTATAGATTATAGTAAGTGCTCCATTTTTTCTCTTTAATATTTAGAACAAACTTAATATATTTTTTAAAACGATATTCATAATATTTATATACAGTTTGTTTACAAATTAAAATTACAACAACAAAAATGTTTTAAACCTACATAAAATATATGGGTCCACAATGACATAGACCTATAATGTTATAATTAATTTAAGATTGCAGAAAATCGAAGAAACATTTTAATACAAGAAGTTCAAAATATACAAAGTGCATGTAAGTACGAAGTGCTACTTACGTTGAAAATGTAAAGAAAGAAGTTGTTAAACTAACTGAGAAAGTTAAAGGGCTAATAAAGTGTGACCTGTCTAAAGGTCAGATATTTTAAAGTGCCGTCACATCTGACATTCTTGTAATCAAGTTTAGAATTACGAACCCAGACTAGGTCAACGAAAACACTTGCATTGGATACGAAAAATATGAAACAATGTGTTATTTAAATGAAATTAACTTTCTAATCCATTTATACAGTTTCAAATAAAGATAATAATAAGGTGTAAATTATCGTCCAAAGTCATGTTCAGATAGAAAATAAGATCAGCTCTAACCTTCCGAAAACGAGTTACTGCCTAACCTTCCGAATATATAAAGTTTAACTACTATGAAAACAGTATTAAAGCTTGATAATAGAACTTTTATTATATTAGTTATAATACTTTTAAGAAATTTGCTTTAAAACAAAGAGAAACAATGTAATTCTGCTTATCGCAGTTCACCGCTTAAACTAGACAATCTAAATCTGAATAAAGTTTCAATCTGATGTAGTTTTCCTATAAAGAATGAGAGAACCTCAAACATTATTGTTATTTAACAAAATGTATACATATTAGCTGCAGTTATTTTAAATAAAAGTAGAGGAAAAATAAGCAAAAATTTTAAATTTCTTTAAAATTATATTTCACAAAATTCTTAAAGAAATAGATTTTCTTGTATGCATAGCCCTAAATAAAACCTTTTCAAATGATACTGAAAAAAATAATAACAAACACCGTTTATATTTCTTTGTACAAAATTTAAGCCTGCAAATTTTATAGTTTTTAGAATATATGTGGGTCAGTATATTTTATAAATACGCCAGTGTGCATTGTAATACTTTATCCGGATAAAATAAACTGACAGACAACTGTTCTATAAAGGTTCCGTTTTAACTTTTAAGGTATGGAATATTAAAAAGTTCACCCATAGTTGTTGCTATTAATATAACAACCCCCTGAGGAAGATAGTGGTTATACATAAGGGTAGTTTAATGAACGTAACATATTAATAAACTTTATTCATCATATATTTTGTGTTATTTGGTGTTTTCATCTGTACTTGTGAATTTCGTCACCACAGTGCTCAATAACGTTTGAATTCATATAAAACTTTATCAGATTATATGGAGTTAACATTATTAAATATAAAGATAATTAGATGGAAACAAAAGAAGATTATGTCTATAATTCGCAACTAACTTTTTTGAACTCTACTATTTTAAAATAAATTTAAATGTTTTATAAGATCATTAGTACACGTTAGAATAACTGAGAACGTAATAGTATAGTATGGATTCAAGCATTTTTTTAAACCGTTTTAATAATAACTAATACAAAATGTATTGCACAAACATCAGACTTTCAGACAACAATTCTAATTTGTTAAAAATTTACGAAAATATACCTTTTAGTGGGAAATATTATTTAATTTTTAGTTATTATAATTATTGGTAGTTTTTTCTACACATTATAATCTTTCAAATATATTAAATTTTTACTTTTATTAAAATTTCATCAAATGGTTTTATCAATTTTCATATAGTTTGTCAATAATATTTTGATGGCTGTTCATGTTATTTAAATTTGTAATAGTCTAGCTCATACCCACATGTTACGATTTTGTTTAAAATACAAATTTTATAAAACAAACTAGTTTTAGCGATTTAAAAGAATGCAATGATTTCAAACAAAAATAACCATCTGAAGGTCACTTGGTGTTAGATTCTGTATATTTTTGTTAAATGTTTAAAAAGTCTCGAGATATTTTGCCACTGAACGATTAAAACATATTGTGAAGTGGTCTTGAAAATTAAATCAGTAATTATTTTGATAAATTACAGTTAATTTGCTTAAACAGTTTTTGAAGATCCTTAGAAATTACTCTTTCAGGTATAAAAGAAGCAAAAATATATTGTTAACTTTTAAATAACCATTTGTCTTGTTTATTTACTTAATTATTTTCTGCTTATTTATACTTACTTCCGTACTAAGAATTATTAAATAATACACGATTACTGTTATTGTAAAACTCATGAAATAATAACATTTAAAACAATATTGCATGCATTAATTTTTTATTTTAGGTATTTATTTTTATGTATATTATCTACGTATTTTCTAGGATAAGATTTTCAAATTTTGTCTTTAAGATTTTAGTTAATTTAGAAATCGAAAAACTTAAAACGTATAGATCACGTGCCATTAATAACTTGTACACATAAAAGGTTGATTATCTCCACTATAATAAATTACAGTTCTTCAGTATACTATACAGTTTTATATTTCCAAAACTATAACCTACAAAAAAATATAGGAATCTATCTTGAAGGAAAATATTTTGTATCATAAAAATGTGTACCCCAATATATTTTTATTTATTCAGTAGTAAAATAAAAATCAATAATTATTTAAGAGTTATTTTCGCATTTAAATAACATGGTAGTAGACCTATAAAACAGCTATTATTTTAAATTCACTTTATTAAGAAACAGCTGTCAACAATAAACCTCGATTCAAACTTATAATAGCCAATTAACTACATCAGTTTCATTACTTCAACAGAAATGAACCTATATGAAACACTTCGAGGTTACGTTTATAACTTTTACGTTACGTGTTGAGTTGATATTGTAAGGGATAAGGATACAGTAAGGATAATAATGATTAGTTATAACAGGTGGTTTGATTGAATAAGGCAACACAAAATCCAGCCTGACTATATTTTAAGGTTATCTTTACATCTTCCGTCAAAACAAATAGCAAAACCTTAAAAATTATTTTAAATTTCAAACAAGTTTTTTTTCCATTTCTTTTATTAAAATAAGAAAACATACAAAACAAACAAGATTTAGACAACAATAGAAAAATAGAACTCACTTTAACAACAGAAATAGCAAAATAAATTGAAATGTGACACAATAATACATTACTTACTATAAAATACACACACAAAAAAACCAAAACAATATTTATTACTTCTAAATAATAAAAAAAAAAAAAACAGAAACAACTTAAGAAGAAAAGAAAGAAAATAAATGAAATAATGCAGCCTCCATGGGTCTGCCAGTTTTGAGGCTTCATATCTCTCAAGTAAAGGAAAAAGAGAAGAAAAAAAAACACAGTTTAAGATGTCATCGGGACCGGTTAGATTCTTAATAAATTAAAATTAAATTAAAAATTGATTACAAATAAAATAAAAACAAGAATAATTTGTTCTGTGATAATAAATTAATTAGGACAAAAGATCTGCATACCACATACCATAATAAACCATTGGGCCTACTCACTCTCTTTCTTACCTACATATTATACACATTCGTAGCTACAAGTTCAACATCTTAAAAGGAAACACATACTATACACAAATATAAAAAAAAAAGAAAAGAGAAAAAACTTCCATACCCCTATCTCTTACACTCATTTTCCACAATAAATTATTATAATATCATGGACAATAGATTAACTAGATTTATAAATTTTTTTCAAAAACATATATTTTTTTCAAAAACATATATTTTTTAGTTCTATTAACATGGCTTGATAAGCCTTACTGTTGTCAAAATTTAATTTGCTTCTTACACAAATGCTAATATTTTGTCTGAGATGTTAAATAATCAGATGTTACCAATGTTACATTATGTATTAATAAAATGTGTTTAGTTTCTTGAAACTTCTAGTAAGAATCAAGTACTAAACCATCTCCATTTGAGATTTTACTTAAAAAAAAAACTGCTCTATTTGTGTGTCTCTCTGATGATCCCTGTTGTGGATTGACGGACCACTTTGCACATATTTGGCAAGCCTTCGTCCTCTCCCGTCTATTTATCACCGTGGACCAGCTGACTGATAGATGCTTTGACTGATTCTCTTGTAAATTTGTAAGAATTCTGTTAGAAATTCAAATGTTTACTGGAAGTGTTTGAAGGTAATGAAGACGTGTGGACTAAAAGATTGTATCTTCTATCAGATCTTCACAACAGATTCGCAACGTGCTGGAATGTTAAGAATGCTTCTGATTCTACCAGCTCGTCACCATAACAATCAACTTCGATAAGAATTTATGCAATTTTATAGCTTTAGGAGAGGTGTTGGGGCAGTTAAAATTACTTAAATAATAAGTTTGGTCGTTTGCAATGCGCGCAACATTGCTGCAAACGGCTTCAGCTCTGATATTTATTTTAAATTACCTTTTGAATTTAACTTTCATTACTAATAAAAGAATTACTAAACAATTATTTCTTAAAATGGGTAAACAACTATCTTTAAAAAAATGTCTATTTTATTATTATTAAAATAAATAATTTTCTCAACAAGTAAATTAAGTATAGCATTAACTATCGATATGTGAAATTAGATGAACTTGTAAATTTTACCAATTCTGTGAACTTTTGGTATAGATTCCGAAAACAACATAATTATAAATTGTGAAATTTTGTTTGTTTTATATGTATGTAAATTTATTTATTTTACCTTATCTATAAATCGTGAAACTCCGCAAAAAGAGGGAAGCCCGCAAATAATATCTCAAAGCTATCTGTGGCAATACCAAACTGTCGAAATTACGTTGGCCTATAAATTCAATTTTGATAAACAAATGACGCTATGTACATACTTGTGCGTATTGTGTAGTTGGAATTATTTATTAAAAAATAGATCATATTTATCTGAACGGATTTTCTATTTTAATCGCATATATTATTTCTCAAGACTATTTTTTTGTCGGTACGCCATAACTTCCTTAATACATCATCAAATTACATGAATGAGGCATCATTTTAAAGCTTTCCTTAACCAATACACGGGAAAAATAGACAAACAGCTTAAAATTCATGTTTTAATAACAAAAATGTATTTAAAAAACTTTTATATTATACTCTGTATGTTCCTAATGAAAGGCGCCATCTACTAACCATCTGTTTAACTAGCATGACAGCTGTTAGTTAGATTGTTTACACTGTAAGATTGTATAGGGAAACTGTTATTTATAAACCAATGTAAATAAATAAACTTAATTAACTGAATTAAATTAACGTGTTAAATCAGGTAAATGTAGGCCTACTCCGAACTTGCGAAATATTCGCACGGGTCAGCTAGTTATTTTAATTTTCTTTACCAAATAATTGGAGCAAGGAGGCAGAATTTCTATACCCGGCACTAATTCACTTGGTGTTGTTTTGGTTAACAATTCAAATAGAAACAAACCTTTATTCAGACAAAATGTAGGAGATTTTCTTTTTTCGTTTGTCTTTGTGCGTTTGGAATGGAAACACAGGTTTAAAAAAACTTCTGGCATAATTTATATACATTGTATGTTTTTAGATTTAAAGTTCATACATTAAACATACTTAAGTGTTCGTTCGTCAGCTATAGTTTGAAGAATTAATAAACATGCATCAACCCTTCAATATATTTTCTCTTTTAAAAGTTTTCTTTAATGGGAAAACGGAAGTAACTTCCACTTGTTTCTATCAGATTTATAGCTGAGGGTAATCTAAGAATCCAGTCCGACCTACGTTTTGTCCCCTCAGTAAGGCAATCGTTTGGAAACTAGAGTTGATCCCTATTCCAGTGTCTCCAGATAGCGACGGCCGGACATATTCACATATATCACACTCGCCAAATAGAATACAATGATCTATTGTGTGCGATAGGAAGGTGCTGCTTTCTTATCTCCAGTGGTAGACTTTGTTATGTTTTGTAAATTATTCATTGATTTCCTAACAATAAATTAGTACGGTTTGGTTACTTTCTTCTACGTGTGTTACTACAGATGGTACGATGGTGAAAAAAAAAAGTTTATTCATATAAAATTGTTTAGTCATAGGAATATAGTTGTAGATGTTTAAAACCAATAAAAAGATACGCGTAAAAAAGATGTAAAATACAAATAACAAGAAACGGTTTTAAACAATAACTTAGGATTCGAAATGTTTAAAATAATTAATTTCTTAACCCAGAAAATATTTTCAGGCACAACAATGGCATTAGGCGCAGTTATGTCGTTTGTAATACATTCCATTACCATAGTTAAAGAAATGTGTAGTATTTTATTAATTCTAGAAAAAGGATATTTACTTGGTAAAATCAAGTTACAAAGTACATGATTGTCTTGTTTGAGTTGTAACGGTTTTACCCAATACATGTCATTATAATAAAGAATAGTATAGAAGCCTACTTTTGTAATTTTCATTGTAAACTCATAACTTTGAGCACAACAAATTCAATTAAGTTTTATATGAAAACTTGATTATCCTGTTTTTGGTTTCCATATAAAAAAAATTCACGCCTTCCAGCTTTGTTAAAACAGCATTCAAACCTTCAACTTTTAAAAATTTTCTTGAAATAAATTTTTTAGGATAGTACGATGTGTAGGCCTATGTGTTTTCTTCAACATTTATTTTATCACTTCTATCGATTGAAAACTTTTCTCTTTTAAGTTTGAATTTAAATATCGGGAATAAGGCAGGTCCGTTGAATCCCGATCAGTAGAATATGGTGATCGACAAATGACGATTGTCCTGTGTTATCCATAAAGTTATAAATAAGCAGTGCATCATCCAACTTTGATTTTCTCACTTCTCAGGCCTGTTCAAGTAACACTTCAAGTAAGAATTCACTGTTGACAATTTGTCCCCCGTGGTATAAATTTGTGCTGAGCTACACTTTCCAGTCAAATAAAACCGCTATCATCACTTTGACTTTTGACTAACTATAGAATTTTCTTTGGCATTGCATTATTTTATAATTTACTGTGATCATTGTACTTTGGTTGTACAACAGTACATTCATATGTATTCTCTTATACTACAATGTTTTATTAAATTTGCTTAATGTTTTGGTTGATCAAACAGTTCTAGACTGGCGTTGACGCAGTTCTCTTTCTGGTCGTCAATGCACCGCTTACTACAGTTAATTTATTTTTTAATGGTATAAGTAATTAGGTCAGGCTTTTTCATTTAATGCTATTACTAAATTTATTACTATAATGCAGATTTGGATATTGTAGATAGTTAGTAGGAATATATTACGTTTTTCGAAAGGTCAATTATCTTTTGACCTACAGAATTTTTTCTTTTAATGTTTTTTTAATTGTTAACGTTCCGAGTTATTTGACATCATATGTTTAAAAAGCCGCTATTTTAAAAATAATAAAATTAGTTCTTTTTTGTTTTTGGTGCACTTTTAAAATTTACTTACATAATGCGTTTGCCAAACTTAAACCTAATATTTATCTATTGCAAATGTTTTATGGCGCAAATAAAACAAAATTATATGAATACTCTATTTTCTTGTATATTTACAAACGGACAAAAGATATAAAAGCTTTGGTAATGCAGCTTTAAATTGCACATGTTTCCAAGCTTATAACAGACAAGGTTGTGTTATTTTATTACGAAAGTATACTCGAAGGTTTAATAATTTATATAATTATAAGTTGGACAAAAAAAATGTAATTTTATGTAGATTGTTTAATCTTAATTTGACATAATTTCAGCTATAAACTATAGTTGATTTCCAACAAAAGATTTCAAAATTAATATAATAAGCTCTCACAAAGCTCGCAAAGGTTGCGTTTATAAAAATGGCGTAAATATTTCAAACGACACGAACTGAAAAGCGGAAATAGATATGTTCGCCTTGATGACACAATTACTCCGGATACATTTAATGTGACCGGAAATAGACATAGAGCTGCTCCACACGGCTAAGTTAGGCATACGTGGAGTTTCACTCTTAGTAATTAAATTTAGAACATGAGCGATTTTTCACAAAAAATATTATCCTGTCAGCTTTTAATGATAAAGAGTGTTTTAAACAGATGACTCTCATTTTGTCCTACTTATTTATTTTTGCAAATTAATTCTTATCGTTGATTTTAATTGAGCAACCACATTAAATTCGCACTCGTCCATGCATAAACTGCACGCACGTTAGTCAGAACAAGCGACATTAAGGGAATTGATGACGAGTTTTACACGCAATTGTAGTATGCTGCTTCAACCAATGTCGGTTTAGAAACTCTAAAATTAAGAATTAAGTCTATCAATATTTCGGCAAACCTTGAAATAAGAACAGTAAAATTAAATGTGTCACACAATATTTAGATATATAGCTAACAAGTACTTAAAATGTAACAGAAACTGAGTTTTTCTTACAAATTTACTTAACAAATCAGATTTCATTAAGTATTGACAAATAGCCCTATGTAACTCTATACTTTAAAAAAGTGTGATATTAATTTCGGACGGTGCCATCACTTAAATTTAAGTAAAAAACGTACCGCCCAGGATTTTTTTTACCTTAAACAAATTGAAATAAAAATAATTTATGTCATATTCATTTGTAAATTATATTATTTTTGCAACGTTAAGTTATATTTAGAGAGGTGAATATTGACTTCGGTGATTCAACTTATTAAAAATTATTTAGAAAGGGTTTTAAGTACAGGGATTTGTTGTACTTAAATTGTAAACCTTCGTTAAAAGTAACAAGTTTAATTTCTTAAAATGTAATTTAAATAAATCTGTTGATACATAACTTTAAAAAAGTCAACGTTTTAGATTTAGGAGGTTGCTTATGAAATAATTAGAGAAGAATGTTTACATGTGGGCTGTAGATCTGGAATTTAATTTTACCTGGTGATCTCTAAATGTCAAAAGTTTTGGAAAAGATAAAGATAAATTTATTTAAAGTTGTCAGATATTGTTAATTTCATTTGTAATTTAGTAAATATGTAATTCTTTATAATTTTATTAAAACGTAAATTTTAGTAGGCTAATAATGTAATAAATATTAATATGTTATTTGTTTATTTTATGGTTTGATTTTAAAATTACGAAAAATACAATTAATGCTATTTATACCATTTGGTAAAATTTGAACTCATTACTTTAGATAATCTTAGATTTAATTGTAAGCGTTAAGAGGTTTCAGTTACAATCCCACCAAACAGACGGAATCAGTCACGTTTTTATAAAAAGTTAATTTTACTAATTCGATATTATTTTCAAAAAAGATTGAAAAGAAGATTACTTTACATATATAGTCTAGTCTGTTTTGTTAAACTGTTTAAATTTTCTTCAGCAGTTATTTTATCAACAAGTTTGTATTTCTGTGCATCATTATCAAAATCTTAGTTTGCTAAACATACGAGTTTTCAATCTTAAAAATATACATAGATAATTTGTAAAAGTATGCTTCCGTAACATATATAGATTTTTGAGTAACCAATTTAATTTAAAACACTAACATTATTGTACTGAATATAAACGCTGCGCTATGCGTGTGCCAGAAGGATACATTTATCTATAGTAGATATATTTTATTAATAAAATCTTTATTTTTATAGAACTAGATTGTACAACATGCTTAACTTAAACACATTTTTTTAATAAATATGGATAAATAATATTGCTTTAGAAACAAGAAACAGTGTAAATAAGAGTTCAAATAACATGTTTATTTAGTATATGAAACCTATTTATAGGCCTACAAACATATTCTCTGGTTATATTTTCTTGAAAAATTGTACTACTTTGTAAATTTAATTAAAGAAATATTAATCTTAGGTGGATTAATAATACTAAAAACTTAATTTGCCTACAGTCAAAAAATATTATTTTGCTTTTTAAATATCAAACCAAACAATTTACATAGAAACAAATATTTACATTGTATTTATTTGTACCAAATAAAATGTTGAAAATATGACAGATGAACTGTTCCTTAGCCTCAAAAGTTCAGCATACATCAATTCCAAGGTCGAAACATTTCTCAAAACAGATTGTCAGTATAGACATTTAATGGATTCAGTTGTCGTACTCCTCCATATGGAATTGAACACAAATACGGGCAATCGTCTTGAAGACTCGCTTGTGCCACGGGATATTGTAAGATATGTTCATAATTGGAAGTAGTTCTGACAGAAGTATGTTTTATGAGAAAACGATATCAACTTATACAGAATATAATCACGTAGGAAAGAGTTTAATGAAAGATAGAACAGCTGGCGAGTTTTGCAGCAATTAAATACTTTACTGTAATTTTGAAACTATATATCAATCATTGGGACAAGTTTGATCGCCTACAGTGTTTTGTTCTTCTTTCTAAAAATGGTAAAGTGCATTTAATGCTTCGACTACGACGATATATAGGCTCGGACAATCAGTTCGTTAATGTTTGTTTTATTATTTATCTTTCGTCTTTGTATTTCTTCGTCCATTCATACAACCTGAAAAATAAATGTCACCAAACCCTGTATAGAATATGTATGTTTTTATACACTTTCATTCAAATGTTTTGATCTAAATTGTTATTTATTTAAAAACAATTTTTAAACCTTTTAACGTAGAAAACTTTTAAATATCAGAAGTATAATATTATACAGCTCCTGATATCTTTCCGATAGCTCAAATCTTCTGATGCTTCATTATAAACTTCGGTCACGTAATGTTTTATAATAATGAGAAGTTGAATATCGTTTACAAGGTCGTTGAATATGCCCAAACGATTTGTTTAATTATTTATAATCTGCTTCGTAGTCTTTGAGTATCTGATTTAAAAGATTTCTAATAAATCAGTTTGGATTAAATATATGTTTTTCAACTGTACCACTATTATATTATTCACATAAAAACAAATAAGTACACAAAATAAAAAATTCTCTTAAATCTATATATTATATAAAAGCTAAATACCATTGACTCATCTCGGTTTCTCAAAAACCACGAGGCCTACAAACATGAAATTTGGCACTAACACTCTTTATAGGCTCTAGACGCGCATTAAGAAAGGGTTTCCGAAAATTCGAAATTTTAGGGGGGTTTTGGGGGGTTCAAAGTTACTAAATCACGATTTATCAAAACCTAAAGAACTAATTGGAATGACATTTGGTATGTGGCTTCCTATAGGGCTATAGATTCTCGCTAAGAAAGGGTTTTTTTTAAAAAAATCGAAATTTTAGGGGGCTTGGGGGGGGTCAAAGTTACAAAATCACGATTTCTCTAAAACCATAAAAAGGATTGGAATTAAATTTGGTATGTAGCTTCCTCTAGGGCCCTAGGTACTCGCTAAGAAAGGGTTTAAAAAAATTAGAAATTTTAGGGGGTTTCGGGTCAAAGTTACTAAAAAGAAACACCGAACGAATTGGAATGAAATTTATTATGTAGCTTCCTCTAGGGCCCTAGGTGCTCGCTAAGAAAGAATTTTTTTTAAAATTTTTTAAAGAAATTTTAGGGGAGGTTTGGGGGGGTCAAAGTTACTAAAAATCCCCATAAGAAATACATAGTGTAATATATTTATTGATATAATATATTTTTTGTTAATATACCTTTAACTTTGATTTGTCAATCCGTGCAAAGCCGGGTCGGGCCAGCAAGTATTATATAAAAGCCAAATACCACACACTCACTCACTGACTCATCACGAAATCTCAAAAACTACTGAACGGATTGGAACGAAATTTGGTATGTAGCTTTCTCTAGGGTCATAGGTGCTCACTAAGAAAGGTTTTCAAAAAATTCGAAATTTTAGGGGGTTTGGGGGGTTCAAAGTTACTAAATCAAGTTTTCTCAAAAACTACTGAACGGATTGAAACGAAATTTGGTATGTAGCTTCCTCTAGGGCCATGGGTGCTCACTAAGAAAGGGTTTTAAAAAAAATCGAAATTTTAGGGGGTTTGGGGGGTTTAAAGTTACTAAATCAAGATTTCTCAAAAACTACTGAACGGATTGGAACGAAATTTGGTATGTAGCTTCCTCTATTGCCATGGGTGCTCACTAAGAAAGGTTTTCAAAAAATTCGAAATTTTAGGTGGTTTGGAGTATTCAAAGTTACTAAATCAAGATTTCTCAAAAAATAATGAACGGATTGGAACGAAATTTGGTATGTAGCTTCCTCCAGCGCCATAAGTGCTCACTAAGAAAGG
>JAGFPH010000681.1:305016-315529 GCA_018207615.1 Philaenus spumarius | reverse complement strand
TAGGGGGGGGGGGGGTCAAAGTTACTAAATCACGATTTCTCCAAAACTACCAAACGGATTGGAACGAAATTTGGTGTGAAGCTTCCTCTAGGGCCATAGGTGCTAACACTAAGAAAGGTTTTAAAAAAATTCGAAATTTTAGGGAGGTTTAGGGGCGGGGAAGGTACTAAATCACGATTTGTCTATAACTATTGAACGGATTGGAATGAAATATGGTATGTAGCTTCATCTAGGGCCGTAGGTGTTGGCTAAGAAAGGGTTTAAAAAAAATTAATATTAGGGGGAGTTGGTTTGGGGGTTAAAGTTACTAATCACGATTTCTCCAAAACGACTAAACGGATTGGAGCGAAATTTGGTATGTAGCTTCCTCTAGGGCCATGGGTGCTCACTAAGAAAGGTTTACAAGAAATTCGTAATTTTAGGTGGTTTGGGGGGTTCAAAGTTACTAAATCGAGATTTCTCAAAAACTAATGAACGGATTGGAACGAAATTTGGTATGTAGCTTCCTCCAGCGCCATAAGTGCTCACTAAGAAAGGTTTTAAAAAAATTCGAAATTTTAGGGAGGTTTAGGGGGGGGAAGGTACTAAATCACGATTTATCTATAACTATTGAACGGATTGGAATGAAATATGGTATGTAGCTTCATCTAGGGCCGTAGGTGTTGGCTAAAAAAGGGTTTAAAAAAAATTAATGTTAGGGGGAGTTGGTTTGGGGGTTAAAGTTACTAAATCACAATTTCTCCAAAACTACAAAACGGATTGGAACATATTTAGTATGAAGCTTCCTCGAGGACCATAGGTGCTAACTAAGAAATGTTTTAAAAAAATTCGAAATTTTAGGGAGGTGTGGGGGGGGGAAGGTACTAAATCACGATTTATCTATACCTATTGAACGGATTGGAATGAAATATGGTATGTAGCTTCATCTAGGGCCGTAGGTGTTGGCTAAGAAAGGGTTTAAAAAAAATTAATATTAGGGGGAGTTGCTTTGGGGGTTAAAGTTACTAAATCACGATTTCTCCAAAACGACTAAACGGATTGGAACGAAATTTGGTATGTAGCTTCCTCTAGGGCCATAGGTGTAACTAAAAAATTTTTTAAAAAAATTCCAAATTTTAGAGGGTTTGGGGGGGGGGGTCAAATTTACTAAATCACGATTTCCCAAAAACTACTGTACGGATTGGAATGAAATTTGGTATGTAGCTTCATCTAGGGCCGTAGGTACTATCTAAGAAAGGATTTCAAAAATTCGAAATTTTAGGGTGTTTGGGGGTCAAAGTAAGTAAAAATCCCCATATTGTTTGCTAAAGTCGTTAGTAAGGCAACACATATTCTCTTAAATATGTAATAACTGACAGTTCAAACATATTGTTTGCTATAGTCGTTAGTGAGGTAACCGATATTCTCTTAACCCTGGAGCCGGGGCGCCCCAGATTGTAACGTCAGTCGGGGCGCCAAGCCTAATAGACCCATTAAAGTTTTTATTATTTTCAAGGACAGAAGATAAGACTAGAGTTTATTAAATTCAATTTATAGGTAATCTAGGCTCTATTGAATGGCTATAAAGTTAGGTTAGGTACGTAATAAAATAGTATTTTAGTTTTAAGAAATTTATTGACAAATTATAAAAAAGTTGTATACATTTTTTTAAATAAAATAAAAACATTACTAACTAACTGCCAGAATATTAAAACAACAACAATTATACATTAAAAAAGTAGCATACACTTAAAAAAAATCTACTAAAATTTTTTTTTAAACAAATAAATTGAATTTTTGTGTACTAACAAAATGCCCTATTCAATGTTTGGACAGTTCGGGCATAGGGTCTGTGCATGGCCTAAACATATAAATTTATGGCAGTACTTACAGCTATACTTTGTTTTACTGTCCTTTTTACAAAAGAAGCACCTTTTCCTGGTACCTGGAGGGAATTGGTCAGCCTGTTCTGCTGTTGTTGAAGTGCCAGCAACCTCTTGTCTTCTTAGGCGGATCTCAGGATTGATGTTAGTCAGCAAAGATCTGCGTTGAAGTTCTTCAGACGTTAGGCTCAATGCCAGTTCTTTCAAATACTCCCTTCTATTGCAGGTTGTAGTTGGATTGTTTGCAATGTAAATTATTTGCGAGTTCACGCCTGCCACATTCAATAAAGAGTAAAATATAACCATTGGCCAACTTCTTGTGTTCCTAGCCACGTCGTATGTAGCACACAACCGATCAAGAGTATCAACCCCACCTTTGGTTGAGTTGTAAAATGTAATTATTTCTGGTTTCATGGTATCACCAGTATTCTCATCAATAGCATCATCAAAATGCATACTTGAAGCCAGGAGTACGTTTTTGTTTTTCTTTGGAATATAATATACAAGTGTAACTTCATCTTGATATCCAACCATGCTTGATTTTATGGGACGTTGTTTTGTGTTGACAAACTCTGGGGGTAGTTCTCTTTTATTTTTAGTCACAGTGCCCACCATTGTGAGTCGGTGATCTTGTTTAAATTTTTTTATAAGAGGAAATGATGTGAAAAAATTATCACTCGTAATGTTTCTACCAGTGCCAGAAATAGGAGCAATCAGTCTCGTTACTAAATCTACTTGGCTGTTGGATTGCCTAAACGGTCCTTCAGGTTGTTGACTCACTTATGGCTCCCAGTTCAACATATAGCGAGTTTTTGCATCAACCAACGCATAATATACTTTTAACCCATACTTGTTGGGTTTTTGGGGCATATATTGTCGGAACATACATCTTCCACGGAAGGCCAAAAGCATCTCATCTACTGTCGTAAACTCACTGACACTATAACTTTTCTTACAGTTGTTGGTAAACATTTGAAATATTTCACGAATAGGAGTAAACTTGTCTAGTTCCTTCCTGTCCAACCTTGTGTCTGCCCTGTCAAATCGCAGATGTCGTAAGATAAATGAAAAGCGATCTTCTGACATGGTTAGCCAACA
This sequence comes from Philaenus spumarius, assembly GCA_018207615.1. Classification (NCBI taxonomy): domain Eukaryota; kingdom Metazoa; phylum Arthropoda; class Insecta; order Hemiptera; family Aphrophoridae; genus Philaenus; species Philaenus spumarius. Next base: position 312,569 of record JAGFPH010000681.1, on the reverse strand, counting down.
TCTTTCCACTCCACAACCATCTCTGGACCATAGTTGTTTAGTATTCAAGCGGCTAGTTTTTAGGTGTCCAGCTAAATAAAGAAGCCCAAAAACAGCTTTTATCTCTACAATATCTGTCAGCTTATCCCTTCTTTGTCTTGAGTAGGTTCTTGATACTTCTTCTATGTGCAAGTTAGTGTTCGTAACGATAATGTTCAACATTTCTTCATCAAAAAACAAACCCCAACAATCAATAGGAGTTTTAGCTTGTTTGGCATAATGCTTTACACCTGGCAAATGAATCACTATATTTTGTCTAGGGGTCCTTACAGTTTTTGTACGAGTACAGTGAATCTTCCATTCTGTGGATTTATCTTTACCAGTATAACAAGGCATACCTGGTAAGGGTTGAACTTGTTGTTGAGGCTGATCGTTATTCGCTTCTTTTTCATCATCCTCCCCTTCTTGTTCTGTATCTTCTTGAAACACTTCAATATGATCCACCTCATCTTCATCTGGGCTGTCATTGGCTAGATTTTCTAAATCTCCCTCAGAATGAAGGCTTTCATCTAGAAGTTGGCAAATGTAGTCTTCTTGAGAAACACTAGCCATTGTTCTAGTTCATACAAAATAATTCGTTATAGTCTATAAACTATCTACACTTACAAATTGAGAAAATTATTCATAAACACTGAAAAAAGAAAAAAAAAACAAGATTTAATTTAATTTAAAATGACAAAATTTACTAACACAAACCGGGGCGCCTAGTTTCTCAGACCCTAATCACTGTAACACGAGCCGGGGCGCCTAGTCTGTCAGACCCGAATCGTAAATACGCACAGAAGAGACTCCATCGACACTTCTACCTTGACTGGAACATAAAAATAGACAGCTAGACAAAGCGGTAGGTTTCTGGCGCACTCCTACCAACTGTGCCAACGAAATTATCCTACTCCGGGTCTATGAGACTTGGCGCCCCGGCTCCATGGTTAAGAAAAATAAGCGATTATATCCAATCATACGTTTCAAAATGGCGGCTGTTTGAAAATTTCAAACCTAAATTACTCTAAACCGTATATTTAACGAATAATTTCAAGACACCTTTTTTGTAGCCCTTTTGATTTTCCATCGGATGGTGTAACTGTCAAAAAAATCTTATGAAAGATAATATTTAAGTTATGTGTAATAATTGGTTTGTTCAACCCGGCGTCCTATACCAACACGGTGAACACAACAATATTGTATGTACCTGTGTATACGTTAACTATTATCCTTCGTCAGATTGTTTTGACAGTTACACCATCCGATGGAGAATCAAATGGGCTACAAACAAGGTGTCTTGAAAGTTTTCGGTAAAACGTACGGTTTCTGAGCAATTTAGGTTTGAAATTTTCAAACAGCCGCTATTTTTAAACGCACGATGGGATATAATCGTTTATTTTTCTTAAGATAGATCATTGCTAGGTTAAACTTCATGTCAAGTTTGAACTCAATCAGTCAAACCGTTCTCTAGATAAGAATTATTTTGTACAAAAAACAAAATGGCGGATATCTAGAAAACAAAGCTTTTTCGGGTCTGTGTTTATATGAACATTTTTTCTTACTTTGACCCATTCTCCGAAGTTTGGCACTTTACTTATGGGTCTGTGTAGTTTGTAATGACACTGCAAGACGTGTTCTGGGGAACTTGATCGGTGCTCATTTAGTACTACCTCACCACTTACTTTCGTCTCGACATACGAGTCACTTCAATAGCTCATTTTTCCTATGGGAATTTAGAAAAAGAGTCTAAATCACTGCAATATTATCTTATAATAATTGGAAAGGAATATTTGTTTTGAGAAAACGTTAGAAAACATCCACTCTCAATAAGTAAGCTTCTGTATATATCGCCTGGGTCTCTAAAAACTATACATTTTAAAATGTTTAGCTTTGTTATTTAAAATTAGTATGCATGAGATCTGTAGTTTTGCCTTAGCTTTTTGTATTTGCGTCGTAGCCTCTTTCCTTTTATTGCTCAGATTTTCAATTTTTCTCAACTGTAGCTGCGACATCTGATTAACTTAGATTAAATCGATTCAATACTTATACGTGTATAATAAAACTCATCGTATTTCCTCCGTGTTTTACGTAAGTTCCTCCAAGTGGCATGGTTAAAGCTAAAATTGAAAAGCCTGTTTTTAGCGTTTTGCAAGCATATTTTTAAAAATTCGCCAAAAATAGTAAATGAACCCCAATCCAAAGGTGTTCTATAGCTTTTTTGTAGAAGAAACTTTAAAGAATTCAATTATGCTACTAAAAAGTAGTTTCTTTTGAAATTGTAAAAGTTATTAGCTTAGAAAGCAAAAAATGTTCAGAAACAGAAGGGAAAAAACCAAATTTATGCCTAAATAAAAAATAGTAAAAATTTGTTGTAATTTTATTCAAAATATACAAAAGTTTTGTAATTTAGTTCTAAATATAAATGTGTAAAAATATATTTCAATTTCAAAAAATTTCAGTTGAAAATAGCAATTTTTATGTTCTAACTACAAAAACGCTAAAAAAATAAATTATTTTCAAAACGATTATTCCTATATATTTTTTTCTTCCAAAATGGAATTTTATTATACCAAATTGTAGAGAATAAATGGTAGAATTGAACTGTAAGATTGGAAATTACAAAAAACCTTACATTTTCTAATCAGATACAACAGAACGAACAAAAATGTATAAACTTTCCACTATTTTTACCAAAAATCCTATAAACAAAGTTGTATAATTTTGGAGAAATATTTTTGTAATTTTTTTCAAGATATACAACAGTTGTAGAAAATAGTTATAAAGAGAAATGTGTAACAATATATTTCAATTTCAAAATTATTTAGTTGAAAATACCAATTTTTATGTTCAAACTACAAAAAACGATAATAAAACATGCCTATTTTCAAAACTAATAGGCCTAGGCTATATATTTTTTACTCCAAAATGAAATTTTACTATACCAAATTGTAGAGAATAAATGATAGAATTGAACTGTAAGAAAAACCTTACATTTTCTAATCAGGTACAACAGAACGAACAAAAATGTATAAACTTTCCATGGTTTTTACCAAAAATCCTATAAACAAAGTTGTATAATGTTGAAGAAATATTTTTGTAATTTTTTAAACATATAAAACAATTGTAGAAAATAGTTAAAAAGTGAAATAATATCATACACTTAAAATAAAATAAAAAACTAATTGCGATCATATAGCCTAAGAGTAAATCTGTCAAATTTAGGTTAGGTTAGGCACATTGCGAAATATTAGTATTATGTCTAAAAACCACTATATATCCGATCAATTTCTGATAACCTTTCAATAACTCTAGGCCTATCTGCCATTGTATCAATACTGTAGGCCTATTTATTATTTATAAAAAGTTTATACAATAGTTTATAGGCTAAATAAATTTTAGCCTAGGCTATCTGCAAAAAATAAATCAAAACTCACTATTTAGAACACTTTATAAACATAATTTCACTAAAAAACACAATAACACATTCTACACTTATTTATTTATAACTGTAACACAATAAAACACAGTTTTATAAACTATAAACACTTTCAATTCAGTAAAATATCAAGAGAAAAAATACTTGCATGTAATAATTGTTAGATAAACGGCTTGGCCGCTTGGATAATGGCGACCGTAAACTTCTAAAATCACATGATTCTCAATTCAGTTTGTACCAACCTAATATGACAAAATTATTTGAACTGCACATTGACTGAAACTTTGAAATTTTATCTTTACAACGGTATATTACACATCTTAGGAATAAATCGATTTCTGATAGTAAAAATCGATTTAAAAATGCTTCCTTACTGGCCAAATCTTGACCAATGGACAAGCATTTATTCTAAATTCTATATGTCATAACCGATTGTAGTCACAGATGATTTAAAAACACCACTTGAAAGATAAAAGTCTAATGAATCCAATGCTGTGATGATCTTTGTGACAATTGACAACTGTGAGGAGTTGCAGACGGTTGAAAATTATGAAGTTTTACGTTTTTAACATCGCGATGTTGCACGGAAAACAGCTGTTTGACATTCTACAATTTTGAAACGATGATTACGTATGTAAAAATATGTTTTACGAAAAAGTTTTAAATACAAAAGTTAAAGTTTAATTCATTTTCTTTCCAACGGTGCCGGTTTTATTGCAATTGGATAACTCTAAGTGAATTAATTAATCGAAAATGCAAATGTATGCAAATTCTCGCTAATTGTCGAAATAGCTGCATCTTACCCCTGAGAGAGCGTCACTTTGGGCAGTCTGCCACTGGGAGGGTTAAACAAATTAGCACTGTCGACATATTGGTTTCCTCAGTATTTTTTGAGGTTGTTAGATTGTGTGAACGCTATTTGAATACAGTACTGTAAGACTGTGAGGTTGATTTTTGTGCGTTTGCTTTTATTAGCGAATTTCCATAGGAAAAATGAGCTGTTGCAGTGGCCCTTATGGTAAGACCCAAGGTCGGGAGTAGCAAATGAGCACCGATCATGGTCCCCAGAACAGGTTTTGGGGTGTAATTAAAAATCGTATATATATATATATGTATATATGTGTTCGCACTCTAGCGGCCGCATTTTAAGTCCGATTTGGTTGAAATTTGGTACACATGTTGGTTGTCTACGTCGTTCGGACGAGTTTGTTAGCCAAAAAAATCCAACAATCGGAAGCACGTTTTTTGACCGGAAGTAACTATTTTTTAGATTTTTCCTACGAGAATGAATTTGTTTTTGAGTTTTTTCTACATATATACATGTAGGATGTTATTCTACACGTTGCGTTTTTTCACGCGACCTTATAGCTCGCTTGGTTCCCCCAAAATCGATCAAAACGTAAAATACCATAGAAGCACCCGGTTCAAATACATGTGGAGGATTCCACCGTGGGGTTGGCGTGCGAAGCACGTAATGCTATTTGAATTTTAGATACTCCCAATATGTGGAATGGCGTGCGAAGCACGCAATGCTTTGTGTATTGTGCGTGCGAACCATTTTTCAGCTAGTCAGCACTATTTCCAAAATTGTTGTTTGAAACCCTAAAACATAGGCCTATAAACTTATTTTGGAAATTTGCTCAACTCACGTCAGCGGTTCAGCTGCGTGGTCGAATTATTTTGTTAACTAACCTAAAAAAACTGTTGGTTGCGAAAAATAATATACCGATTCTAAATCGACTAAGTCGGTTGCTATAGTAATGCAGTAAATGAATACACCAAACATGTCAACAGCTAAGCTTTTGATCCGAATCAGCTGTTTTATTAGTTATCGGGCTGGGAGTGAACCCCACAGTGTTCACTAATTTTCCGCTTCAAAACCAAAATTTTGCATCCTTGATATTACCATAGATCATGAATAATAAAATAGATCATGCATGCATACGGCGGCTGTGTGGCAAGAAAAAGGTTGTCGGGAAAATATTGCATGATCGCGCCGCAAGGTAAGGCTAGGGAGAAATCATTCAAGGCATTGGTGCTACGCACCGCTTCCGTCGTTTCCCCCATAGATCGCGCCACTATCGTCGAATTTCCAGTGGATTGAAATATTGCATTGGATCGGAGTTCTATTAGGTTATCCAAATACAATGATATTACCAACTAAAGCAAACAGTATAATAATATGTAATACCAGATGTTTGACCTAAAGTGTATTAAGACTTTTTCGTTAATTTTTGTTTGTGTTTGCTTTTGCCTAATCTGCACACAAACAAAACTGTTAGTTTTGTAAAATAATTAACTGACTATACAATTACTAGGTTGGTTTCCACGGTAATATGCAATTGCTTTCAATTAACGTGTTTTGTTTTAGTATAGGCCTAACCTAAAATTGCCTGTTTGTCCGAGGCAATCTCCGGAACGGCTGAACCAATTATGATGAATCTTTCACTAGAAGATTTTTCAGAGACTAATCTAGGATAATTTTTTACGCTATTTAAAAATATAACAAGTATGGACGAAATTGGGTGTAGCATTTTTACAACTTGAAGTAATTTTTATTTATAAATCTTTAAGTATGTGAATATTTAATTTGAGTATACAATTTTTAGTTGTGTTTAAAAATTTCTAGACTGTGTACGACCATAACTTAATTTTTACCTTACTTAGGTTTATAAAAATATCTTTAAATAATACTGCGTGTGCATCAGCATCTATTATACCGCACCCCCACCGCATCCAAGTGTCCCTGTCCTAATAAATCTTATACTCTGTAAACATATCAGATTATACATTAATATAATCTGTTTTCATTTGCTTTGCACGCGGGTTGGAGAGCGAAGCGAGCAGGGTCGAGACCTCTAGTTTTGAATACAAAAACACAGAGTTTGAATTATAATATAATAGCCCTAAGTCATTTTCTTTGACATTTTGTTTATTCTGTTAAACAAATCTGAAAAAGCTGTTTGTTGTAAGGAATAATAAACTTATTATAAATTTACCAAGTTGGTAGATTAGTTGTACAAAGTACCAGGGGCTAGGTAAGGGGGCCAATCCCCCCCCCCACCGAAATCAAATCCCGAAATTTAGTAGTGCAAATTAAATTATAAAATAGACAACACAACAGAGGATTAATCAACATATTTTTTATCATTGTGAATTGCATGCCTACTGATATTTAGATTTAATTGATTAAACTACAACGTACAATACACACGGATGCAGTAGGTTACAGGCTTACTCTCTTGTGAGCTTGATCTGATCTATTAAATAAGAAAACTACGAAGGTTCAACAAAAATACTTTCCTCTGACAAAACACGCAACGCATTGTGTATTGAAAGTATTCCCAATACGGGGGTTGGAGTGCGAAGCACGCAATGCATCGCGTATTGAAAGTGCTCTCAATATGAGTATTGGCGTGCGAAGCACGCAATGCTCAGTGTATTGAAAATTCTCCCAATACTGGGGGTTGGCTTGCGAAGCACTCAATGCAATGTGTATTGAAAGTACTCCCAATATGCAATGCACTGTGCGTCGGCCGCTTCTCATAGTGTTCAGTGTCAAGCCAAGGCCACACTATACTACAGACCGGAGTGCTTCCTTCCACTTCAGACGAAACGTCACAGCAGTCGCCCAACTTCCCGCCTTAACCCTTTGTTGCCCGACGGTACTTTTAAGTACCACCCAATTCAACTGCCTTTATAAAAGGTAACAGTGGCTTTATCAACAAGTTGAGCCCTGGAGGTACTTTAGAGTACCATTGCAGTTCTGTAAAACATCAGGTCTACACCTAGTTTCAACAAATGCCACCAGAAAGCAGGACTTGCTTGGCTAGTGCTTGCTTTCAATAGGCAATTTATATGGTGTGATTTCCCCAATTTTTAACACGCTTTTATTAGCTTCACTTGTATGTTTGTATGTTTGTTTGTAAGTAACTCTCCTTTGGACTAAAAGCCAGTGGCTTATTACTGTTAGTATATCTCTCTTACGCAAGTTCGTTCGTTGGCCGAGTGGTCTAAGGCGCGGGTCATCGCTGACGTCAATCCCCAGACTCACCGATCGTGGGTTCTAATCCCGTCCACGGCCAAATTTTTTTTT
>JAGFPH010000681.1:239334-267974 GCA_018207615.1 Philaenus spumarius | reverse complement strand
GATAACAGTATGATTATAATATTTGTATAATTATAATATTTCGTCGTTTTATCACTTTATATAATTATAATTAAAAAAAAAACCTAACCTAACCTAAAACTTTTCTATAGAAATTAGTTTAGAGTCGTACTCTATGCATTTAATCTTACCCCTCCCCTGAATCACTTCCGCTCTGGGGAGTCGACTGGCCCTCGGTCCTACCTGGCTGTTTTGACAGTTTATGACCCCCACGGCAATAGATCGGCTGGCCCTCGCTCCGTTTTCCAGTAGCTTTTGCTCTACGTTAATATTCTATGTCAGTCAATCAGGACAAAGCCGCGTTACGAGTATACATATAGATTGCTGTTAAATGTATATTTGTAGTTGTGACGTTGATAAACTAATTGATATTTTTTGAAAAAACAACAACAAATAAATATAAAAATATAAAAATTGTTACTAAAGACGAGTACTTTGTATTCAATTGTACAATCATGGCAGGTTAATTTCATAAATGACTCCTCCAATGTTAATTATATAAAGACTAAAAATATTCAAATACAAAACTTAATTCTACACCGTACTAAAGAAAACAATATTATTATTGAAAGTCAAGGATTAAAATAACAAGCAAATAAATGACATCTGCCGGATTCGAACCTACGACAGACCTAACCCGGCAAGGTGAAATACCGTCACTCCATAAATATTATAAATTAATTTAAGTTATATCGTTATTAAGTAAAAGATTATAATTGTAAATTAACCCCTTGGGGAAATCATCAATTAGGCCTATATGTTCTTGTTCACAATACAAAATGACGACAAAGAAAAAACACAGCTCAATAAAAGACTGTAAATTCAACATCCTGAACACATCGTTAACAAAGCGGCAAAGTAAAGAAGATAACTTTGTGTTCAATATACCAGTTAGAAAATACTAAAATATCAAGTGGTCAATAAATGTCAGAAGTGCAGCAAAATAGTTAAAGCCCGACCTGCCCTAACCATAAAAATCTTGCCACAGTTATGGCTATGCAATATTGAAATGTGAAGTTGTTTATGACTGTAAGCTATCGTTCTAATTATTTGTTCAAAGAACTCTGCGGGGAACGCCCGCCACAACTCTGTCTTCTCTTTTAGTGCTTATTGGTAGGCGTCGAAAGCCAAAGCATTACAATTACCTGACACTAAAGTGGATTAAAATTGATTTCCTTTCAAAATTATTAGTCTGGAAGAAACTGTTATAGCTCTTAAGTTAAAATTTGTATTCACATTTTTAATAGCCGCCAACAAAAGAGCTACAAGAATTGCATTGATTTCTATGTCGTGACAGACTGAAGGGGTCTTTCGTTTTGATGTTTTAGTTCCACTATTTCCCTGCTCCGTATTAAAGTAATATTATCATAGCCAGGAAAACATAAATTAGGAAAATATTACTGATATTTGTAAGTTCACCGGAGTATCCTTTCCTGTAGTTTTAAAATATATTTTAGATAATATGTAAAAGGATGTAATAAATATCACTATTTCCTTTATTATATTTAATAAGGTACATCTGAAAAGAAGCACTTTCTATGTGCTCATGAAAGATTCAGGGTAAAATTTAATTGTGGTTATGAGATGAAAAACAACAAAAGTATTATTAAAATACAATCACTTCTACAAAACAAACCTAAGTAAATAAGAAAAATAAGAAATCTTCAATTTTATCGAAATCTATCATTGTTGTTACCTAAACAACTAGTAAACATTGTGATAACATATTTTTAATGCATTGTAATAGCACATTTTTCTGTTAACGCTTATTAATTATTTTGTGTTCTCAAATGTAATTACAAACATGTTTCGTTGCTGGGAACGTTCTGTCCCACCAACTCTTAACTACAAATCACATACATTATACTAAATGTAAGTCTCTGGTAATGCATTAATTATTTTTTAAATGTGTATTGTTTGTATTACAAACAATAAGAGTAATTGTTGTTGAAAGTCATTCGTAATGTTTGGTCATGTAATGTATGTCATACAATTTTGTGTAAACTATTTGTATTACCAAGTTCTTTAAAAAGTAATTTTGATGTCATTAATACTTCATTCATCGTAAAAGAAAGTAAGCCAAGTTTCTCGCATATTCTCAATGATAACACAAAAAGCTATTTGATAAGGTATCTGATTTTTATATAGTGATTTTATAAAAGTGGCTTATTTGTTAATTTAAACTATAAAAACGTAATAAAATCTAGAGACATTATTTTACTGTCGGTACACTATTTTCCTGTTTCCTCTATCTCAAACTGACTATCAAGCAATATGTCTCAGATACTTTGAAATCATATTTCTCTAAAACGTTTCTAGTAGGCTACATGTTTTTCATTTATAGTAGGCCTAGATCTAAGACTTGTTGGTCGTTTTAATCTTTATTATAACTCCTGTTATATCATAAAGTTTATTTAATTTCATAGTTTTTATAATTTGATTTACACATTTAATATTATATTTATTAAATTGACTTTAAGGTTATGAATAAACATATACCATCATTAAAAAGACATTATAAGTTATTTGAGTGATTGAAGAAATGTGATTGGTGTGCGTATAGACAATAAAATAATGTAGGTAATTTTACCTGAAATTTGCTTCTAGCTATTCACTAACACTAATTTTAAAAAACATGCTTGTTTAAAATTTAGCTGGATTTATTAAAAGGTTTTGAACTGTTTGATTCCAGTATTTCCATTATTGAGCCCCCTTCGGTATTCCCCTCATTCCAGTGCACCATTTTGACCAACCATAAAAACGCAAAAAGTTTGGCGCGCAATTAAACCTAAACAAAAATTAAAAGTTTTGCTATGAACAGCGAGTAAATACTCTCGCTTGATTGTTATTAAAATCAACTTTTATTTTGCGAAAAATAAATTTAAATCCAGCTATGTTCGGGAAACGTAATGAACTACAGAGACTTTGAAGTATTGCAAGTACTTAAAGAAAAAGCTTTTAAGTAAAAACAACTTATTAATAAAAACAATCTTTAATATAAAACATTTCAAAATTAATATAAATTGCACAAAACAATTAAAAAAGGGCTAAATATTCTTTAGCTCTGGGTAATGCGAAAAGAGAATTTCATCATTATATCGATTAATACAAAATATTTAAAATTATAATATTATTTCAATAACTTTTATATTAGCCTATACTGGATCATTTTAGTTCAAGTCCGGATGGCTTCTTCATTTTATGCTCCATTTATCCCCAGTGTTTATTTAGCAAACTTATTGAGAGAAACTTTTGAAGTACACACCATTACCAAAATCTGTTAACTTAGATTTTCTGGTGGTGAAGAAGAAACTTCTACAATTGAGTGTGTATACTACTTATTAGCTTGAGTATTTATTCCAGAACACTATTCTTGAAAAAGTTTGATTAAGATTTAAATGAAATAAATTCACGAATTCAAATGAAACTGTTAGCTTCAATTGGATTTGGTGAGTAATGCACTTCTAGCGAGATTCTCGGATTGCACTTTCGTTGACTAAATAATCTGAAAAAAATGGTTATGGATAATTCCCAATTAGAACGAAAAGCGCTATTCACTTGTGGTTACGATTTATTGTAGAAATATTTATATCCAAAGTGTTATTCACAATTATGAGAAAAATTAAGAAATAGAAATATATTTATAACTAATCGACTAGAAACAGCGAATGTATGGAAGACAATAAGTATAAAATTGGGTAAAGGTTTAACTGCGGTGAATACGTTAGGTTTATAGTCTGTATACACTAACTTGGCGTCTGTACCCTTAGCTACCTGCTACAGACCCTTCCCGTCCCCTCTCACTCCCTAAAGATATTATAATAGGCACGATGCGACTTACTTATCGTTACTATAATAATATATTGGTAAAGCCAGTATTATTCTTCGTAAAATGGTCACTTTTACAATTTTGTTTTGTTTCACAATTTAATTTTAACGTGTCATGTTGTTATAAGTAAAGATTTTTATTTTTACAATTAGTTTATTTCACATAATATTTTTACCTAAGGAGTCTTAAAACAAAATTACATTTACTTTATGATGCGATATACTCATTCCATATTATTTCATAAAAAAAAAATCATTAATAAGTCAATTGAATTTTAATTGTTCGTGGAGAGTATTACAGTACAACTTTGTATTTGTAGAGTAAAGGTGTATGACGGCGGCTAGTGGAAACCTCTTCCCGCTGATTGAAAACAACTATACGTGTCACTAAAAAGTTTCAAATTAGAAAATTGTATGAAATAAATAATGCATGCTAAACAAATCTGTTGTTTATATTTAATTTGATAACAAAGTTAAATAAGACTGAAGTAATGAATATACATGTAGTAACATAAATGGATTTTACAAACTTAATAATGTCATGTTTGGTATCATTTTTCTTATTTTTTTCCGAACTTTATAAATATCCTTACAAAAATTTGAAATTGTGAGTCACAAAAAAAGTGTAATAGTGCAGTGGTTAACAAAGTAGGTGACTAATTATTGAAACAGATGTGTGAGAAAGGGAGTGAGAGGGGACGGGAAGGGTCTGTAGCAGGTAGCTAAGGGTACAGACGCCAAGTTAGTGTATACAGACTATAGTGTGTTACCCTAGAATCCCCGCGTGAGTTAAATTTTCTCCAGACATATTTTTAAAGTGTCGGAACATGCGAAGAACTATTCAAAGGCTTCCTAACCCTCAATACATTCAAATGGAATAGTCTACTGTCTACCCTAGATGACAAGGGAAACTTAACGCCGGTCGGATGTCAATAGTTTTCGTATAAAGTAGTGCCTGCATTGTTTACAAACTTTTTACCCGGCGCGAGCTCTGGACTAAGTGAAAATATAGTGTCGCCGCCTGTGCATATATTGCGCTAACATGAGTGTATAGGCCTACATTATTTAGTTATTAAGTGTTATGTTCGTTCTGGGATATTTTAATTGTGTTTAATTAATATTTCTTTATGTTTGTAATGGAAGGACGAGTTATCAATATAAAATTGAAAAACAAATAGATCAATTTCTTGAAGAAATTTGAAATGATGCTTAAGTATTATGCTTGAGACTGAACAAAGTGAGGAAAGTGGTAGCGAAGATGATGCGTATGATAATAGTTTGCCACCAACTGCTGCTGATGAACCTGATACTGCAATGGATATTGAAATTGAAGGATTGAAATAATTGTGCGTGAATTAAAGTAGGCCTAAGGAATGCCGTTTCTAGTTGAATATCGATGAATATGATTCTTTGATAACATTAAGAACAAAAGAAAAACAAAGAAAAATAATTATAATGAAATTTACAGTTCTTTGTTTGCCATTGACTGTTTCAATGTGTAAAGACTTTACTCTTCTGTATACATTTTAATAATAAAACGTGTATTTAAGTATGTAGAAGATAAAATTAAAGTTTCTACCATTTTTTTATCTAATAGTGTGGGTGTATTATTGTTAAAAAACAAAAAACTCAATTGGGGTAAAAATTTACCCCACGCGAGCTCTCACTCTAGGGTTAAATTGTGTTACATCTATGACTATTTATGAAAAAGTTTATGTCGATTTATTGTTCATCGGTTATTCAGGAGTGTTACAGTTAAGCGTTGTGTATCTGAAAAAAATCTGTTATATACCTATAACAAAAACATGCTAATAAACTTTCAGTTAAACTCTTTAATGCAAAAGACTGAAAGATTAATCTCTTTAATGCATTATTTATGTTGAAATAAGATTCAGTATGATTTTACTCTCTCAAAAGGTAGTGGACATATTTTACACTAAATACCCAGTTGATCCATACTTTGAAACTTTAAAATTGTTTTAAATTGCGCGAAAATACATCCAGAAAAATAACACCTGTTAAGTAAGCAGTAACTTAAGTAGTTCTTTTACTACTAACAGTAAAAACAATAGTTTTCAAAGTAGGCCTACAAAAAATCATTAGTATTTTAACGTGTTTGACTGTTTATAGCTACGCAAAACAAATTAACCGTGAAAGAATGTCTCTTAATTAAGCAATTCCAATTGTTAGCTTAGAGTTAATCAGTAAAACTTGCTGAACAAGAAAACTCCAACTTGGTACAGAACACAAGCGATGTTAAGCCTTGTTAGCGGTAGAGTAAACTCGACATAAACTATGGGCCAGCACGATTAAACTTGAAATGTCATAAAAGACACGTGGAAACAAGTAAAACAATTAATTTTGTCAAATGGTAAACTTATAGTCGTTGGCTATTCTGTCCTGTTCGAACGAAGGTCATTATATAAACAAAAAGACGAGCCAGAACCTGATTTAGAATCCGAGATTCCAGTCTTTTGTTTGTCTTGTTTAGTCCTGTGTCCGACGACCAGAGGGCAGAGGTGTTTCTTTACTTGTCTTTTAGTTTTCAACACTTTTATTTACTGGACTTATCGGCCACTGTTTCATATTTGTAAATAAAATATAGTAGTTGTATGATGTTAATATATGGAGGATTGTTCTCATGTTGGTTGTACAGCAAAACGTTAGCATTTCATATTCGTGTGCTGTATTGTGATTACAAGTATAAAATGTTTAACGCGTCTTTCCTTTCAGATTAAACTAAAAAAACAAACATTTAAGGTATTGTAGAAAACAGCTCTTGAAAGCATTTTCGTACCTACAACGGTTCGTAATAGATCATGATATTTAAATTCTACAACCTGTAGTATGGATATTAAATTATATAAAATATTGCTGTAAAAAATATGTTATTTAATTTTTTTATAAAAAATTTTAGTAAAATCTTTTTTTTAATCATTTTTTAAAATGTTTACTATAGGAACTAATGTATATCCATACTACAGGTTGTACAATGAAATGTCCTCTTCAAAATAAAATTAAAAAATATGAGGCTATCTCAAATACAACTTGAGTTATGTCTGCCACAGTAAATGAAAACGTGAGAAACACAACTTTCGGAAAACTGCCAAGAAAAAGACTCAGTTATTTGGAGAATATACAGGTACGCGTTTCGTTTTTAGATAAAATAAACTAAATATCAAATTGTTCAGAAAATCACAGGGAACAAAACTAGGTGAAAAAAAATAATTGTAATTTTTTGTCATTTTTATCAATATTAAGGTGGAGTGCCCTATTAAATACAAAAATGTATTTTTTTGAAAGACCTTTTCAATGATGTGCTTCATGACTATAACTACTATTTGGAGTTTTTGAGTTTTAACCTGTTTTCCCCCCAAAATTGTATGTATTTTTAAAATTTGAAAATTGTTGAATAATGGGCAACTTAAGCAAATTTTTGGAAAGGGTATCTTCTCATGAATTTAGGATAAAAATTTGGTTTATGTAGGCTATATTGTGTGATAACAGTAAAACTAACTGTAAAAAACAACTTTTTTGACGTTTTGGAACATCCTGTGCATACTCAGTAAGATAAGTTAAAACTTTTTTTCCGATATGATCAGTGATAGTCTACCTTTAAAATGAAGTATCACTCGATCTACCTTTACATTTGAAAATTTTCTAAAAACGACACCCACCCCCCAAAAAAGCACTTTTGGGGCATTTTTGAGATTTAAAAATATTTTTTACTGAATTCTCTAGGGACTAAATAGGGGTTTTTAAGTTAAAACTAAGGCTGTAGCGCATTTAGTTCAGTCGCTATACATTGAGCACTGGTGGTCTGATTCACCCTGTATACATATAAACAACCCTCTCTCTCTCCCAATACTGTAGCCTACTTAACACATCATCAACATTTGCACCTAAATTCGGAAAAGTAATTTGATAACTTAAATATTTACAAACAAAGAACAACTACATTATTAATATACAAAACATACTGCAAAGTAATAACTTTACCTATCTAATATGTACATACATGAGCAAAAGTTAACGTCTGACTACTAATTTCTTCAATCAACTGATTTTTCTCGGATTAAAACGGCTATTGTAAGAAACCCGGAACGTTATCGTGAATCTTTTGTGTGTGTTTTCCCGACAATTTTCTCTATGGATTATTTATAGTATGACTGTAAAGGTTTAGCTAGCGCACGCAATAAAAGATGCTAAAACAGCATTTTTGTCAAATTTTGGTCACTTGAAATTGTACGCAAACCGTTAATAGGCAAAATATGCTCACTGAAAATTGTTACATTTGTATTGCTAACATTTCTCAGCTTACTGTTCTGGATTATCTTTAACGGGTTCAACTGTGGGTAGTGTAATCGTAAATTCAACATATCACTTGATAACATCGCATCTTGTTTCGTGTACAGTACTTTGATGTAGACTTTGTTTTTTAATAATTTTTTGCTGTTGTTATATCGGTGTATTCTCGAAGTATATTTACTTTTTCCTTGAGCCCTTGCCGAATAAGGAAGGCGAGTGGGATAGCACCTGTAAAAAGAAAATTTAGTATCTACGGTCAAAAGTGGCCACCTGAACGACTACCACACACTTAGGGATTAAAATTCGAGGGCTCTCAATCGATATTGTTTCATTAAATACATTTAAAATAGGCTTTGCTTAGTTTAAATGATGGAATATAATACACTCTTCTACAACGTTATTTTCAAAATTATAAGGTGATATAAACTTTATTTTAGTACATATTTATCGATTATGATTCCGAACCTCAAAAGTTAAACTGAACCCTTTTGTCTGTCTGTCCAGCATAATTTCTAACAAACGGATAAATATATTTAGGTTAACATTTACATAGTTATGAAGCGCGTAAATTGGTACACATTCTAATAATCAAAACACAAAAGATATTTTACTATACATTTTAAGATATGCCATTTGAAGGAGCTATAATTCAGGACATCAAAACTATTTTGTGGTATGCAGTTACCTGTTCTTCTATTTGGAAAACTACTACATCTATAATTTTTAAAGCACGAGTTTTATTAGACGTACTCATACATTTTACAGGAAAATTATTACGAAACCAAAATACTGTGATCAAAGTATGAGAAATGTGTTTTTTATTTATGTATTACGCAGTAATACTAGGTTTGGGAGCCCTCACTTCCTTTTACTTGTTCTAATCACCAATGAATGTTTAATTTTTCCAAGATTATTGTTATTGATCTAACTACATGAAGTGTTGCGGTGTTTTGTTTTTGGTTGAACTACATGAAGAGTTGCGGTGTTATTGTTATTGGTCCAACTACATGAAGTGTTGCAGTGTTATTGTTATTGATTCAACTTTATGAAATGTTGCAGTGTTATTGTTACTACATTAATGTAATTTTAGTAAAAAGTTGTGAAATTTGTACAGTATTCAACCCATAACATGAGACAAACTCTGCTTATTTCTATAACTAATACAACGCATATAATATTTAATGCAAAAGTTACGCATATGTAACCTTTTTTCATAAATAACAAGCTTACGTAATCCGAATTTAAACATATAACCCAGGAAACAATTCAACACAAAACTTCTTACCACGACCACACACTCATTGTTTTTGTTGATGTTTCAATTTACAGTTTCCAATTCCGTTTGTTAACCGCAGGTGTTTCTACTCCTAATTAACAATTCCTCCTTAATGGCACTGTCTCAAGCTACGGAGTAAGAAACGGCCAGGTGAAGCTACCGGAAGCAAAAAGAGATATATAGTTTGGACATTTCCGGGACTCTTTTGGGTAACTCAACAAATGGTTATTAATAATTAATAAGTTGGTAATTGTTAGGTTGTAGACAAAATGGTGAGGGATCTAATTGCATTAGACTTTTAGATGAGATTCAATTACATTTTGTTTAGTCATCGCCAACACTATAGTAAAGGCAGACAAAACACGTACAAGTATATTAGTAGAACAACGGTAACCTTTGTTGATTTAATATACTCTAATTAAGAGTACATTGTAGGCCTAGTTTAATTTGTCTTATCGGACAAGTAAGAACTATTGTTGCGTTTTGATTCTTCCAGCTTCTAAAATATGTAGACCCTGCTAGTAGGTTGTGTTAACAACACTAATGAACGTATATTATAAGAATGACCTTTGTTGTTTATAATTTAATTGTAATTATAACAGTATCTTTCGTTTTAACTTAATCTGTATGTTTGTATTATATCAGATGGCTGTTAGATTATTTGATAACGAGAATAACGTCGGACTGTTGTTGTTATGTTTTGTTTTACGCCTTCTACACTAAACATACACTTAGATTATAGGAAGTGAGTTATTTTTTAAATAATTGTAGCTTGTATTGTACTACTGTATACAATTAGGCGAAGGTTAGCCGATATACTTAAATGACAGACTTCATCATTTATCGTATGTTTCTTCAGTTTTCCAGTTAAAGGTTACAATTTCTATCCTAAATAAATCTTCATTCCTAAAATGATTTTTTAATTCATAAGAAGACATTATTCAATAAAGGAAATATTTATCATACATTTAAATGTAAATTAAAGATAAGAGTTAAATTAACCCTCGATAGAAGTTGCTAATTGTAAATTATTTGTAAAAAAGGTCAACATCCGCTTAAAAAACTAAATTTTTTCTGAGATTTCAATAAGCACTACATGAGATAATAACTTATTTCTTCTTGCTCAGGTTACTCAAGTATTTTTAGTATATCTAATCCTTCTATTATATACACAAATTCCTGTTATTCACGCAAACACTCTGGCCCTACTGCCTATGCGTCAATATCTAAGTCACCACAATCACCACCACCCTACTCCAAGTTACTCTGTCCTAATCAAGTAATTTCTCTGAAAATATCAGGGTATACAACAATCAACTTGCATTTACTTCGCTGTAGGTGTAGCAGGGGCTGAACCCTTTAGTATAAACTAAAGAAATAATTATGCGTGAATACCAGGCTGACTAAAAAAGATAAAATATATATTTTTAAATTCTTCAATACAAGTTAAGCCCGATAATATTTTTACGTTGGTTGCTAACTACAAAACTAAAATTTTGTCAAATATTTGTTCAATATTTTAACTTCAAAATTATTTAAATGTGAACTAGTGTTGTGTTAATCCTTGTGAGGAATTATTAATTCGAAAAAACACCATCGCATTGTAGGTATATGTTTTAAGCAATTTTCCTTATTTGGTATTCTTAAGTTTATACTGTACTAGCCTTAAAGTGCAAAACAGCAGAACGTAAACACACAAAAAAAAACTTTTGACTTTCTCCCCCTATCCCGTAGTATTTGGAAAAAGTATTGTTTTCATCCAAATTTTCGAATTTGAATTTTTAGTGGAATTATCTATTTTGGTGCTCCCTGAACCCCCCAAAAATTGTTTAGTGGAATTATCTGTGTTGGTGCTCCCTGAACCCAAAAATATTTTTAGTGGACTTATTTGTTTTGGTAGTGCTTCCTGAACTCAAAAAAGTGTTTTTTTTATGATGTCTGTCGTGTGTCCGTGTGTCTGTGTGTCTGTTAGAATGTGTACAGAGCTGGAGACCATACCAACGGTTCGATTTTGATGAAATTTGGCATGTAGGTGTAGTACTGGAATATCTCCAGGCGTTGTTTTAATTTTTTCCAAATTTTTTATTTTTAAGGGTTTTACCCTCCAAAAATGGCCGATAAACGAGAAAAATCAAAATTTCTCAAAAACGGCTATAACGATTTTGATCAAATTTGGCTTATTTGTAGCCTCCCATATGGAGAAAACCGCATATTTTAAAAAAATCTCGTTTAAGTAATAATAGTAATAATAATAACTGATTTTTGGGGGTTTTGGCAAAAAAGTAGGTTGTTTTTCAAAACATTTCAAAACCTTTTTTCGTGCATCTATACATGCGTAATTGACATGTTTGGTGCACATTTGTTCGAAATCGATCGAATAGTTTTAATAATAATAATTATAATATTTATTAGTTAATATTTTGAATGAAACTAAAATGAAACTATGAATGTGTATTACATACATATAATATTTTCCATGGTATGTCCTACTTTTGCAATTCTAAATAACCACCTCCTATGCTACTCTTTGGAAGGTATAAAGTTTCAACTGCGAGAAAGTATGTGGCAGTTATCTGGTACCGTTTATTTAATGTGGTTCTAGTCAATCATAAAATATGTAAATTAATTATTATTTCAGAAAGTGAATTTTTAAATTCTGGTAAAATGTAAACAGTTCAGCAAATTTTACTACAAATTTTATTGGAAAATGAAAGTATAACCATGTACGAGTATGTGTTTTAAAAAATAGAGAAAGAGCAACAAATAACAATACAAAATTTAAAATGCAGCAGAGTTGAATATGTCTAGGCCACTACTGTTTCACTTTAACCCAGCAAGGCAGCGGATACAATTGATACAATACAAATACGATCGAATAATATAAAAATGAAATGAGGAAATGTTTTTAATTTATTATATTGGATTTATTTTGTAGATGTTACCGTCTTTAATAATTGTGTGAGGCCACTCCTGTTGTAGTACTGTACAATATAATTATTATTAAATTTTGCAAACACTTTAGAGGAATTTATTTTTCTTTTGTTGGAGAACTCAAAAACTGCCCTATGTGGTTTCCTAAATACTTTTTAGAGTATTTTATCTTAATTTTCTTTTGAATGTTTAAGTTTATTATTTTTGTTTAACAGAAAACTGTCTTGTTTTAAATACAAACATTGCTACGATTTGTCTGTAAACAATACAGATTTTTTTGTAAAATTTAATATTTTTTGCAATGAAAACTACATCGTTAGATAAAACACCTACTGCTCTATTCTATTTCACAATAACAACCGCTTACCAGATTTCGTTATGATCAGTAAAATTCACCTCAGAATGAGGCGGAAGTTCAAGCCTACCGAGGGTCAGCACGGTCGACTGGTTTCCGCTCTACTCCGACCTAAATTTTATTTTTTTATAGTAGCGTTATGCAAACTTTTTTTATAACAAGAAAATATAAAAATAAATCACATAACGTTGTATATCACGATCGTCTGTTTATTTTGATACCAAATTTGAAGTAAATGTTGAGTAATTAAATGGCATAGCTTTTAATGTAGGCCTAACTAAGAACTATTTAATTACTCAACATTTACCGATTTACTTCTAATTTGGTATCAAAATAAACTATCAACCGCGATGCACAACGTTATGTGATTTATTTTTATATTTTCTTGTTATAAAAAAAGTTTGCAAAACGCTACTATAAAAAAACTAAAATTCAGGAGCGGAGCGGTAGGAGTGGAGCGGAAACGAGTCGACCGTGCTAATACGTCTCCCCCTCGGGAGGCTTGAACTTCCGCCTCACTCTGAGTTGAATTTTACTATAAGTTTGTTTAGATCTTCTACGTAGATCACCAGTCTCTGAGTTGTCCAGCTCTGAGAGTCATAATAACATGTAGACCAAATAAACCTATAGAAAGGACCCAGCACATATCAAACCTAGCCATGATCAAAAGATCTTATATATAAAAACTAGTTCGCTATATTTAAATCCTCATTTTACGCTATATGGTTTCTTGAATATGTCGAATTTTTAACTCACCTTTTTTAAATCAATATTAAATATATAAACCATGTGTAAGTTCATAAATCTCAAATCTATTGAACTAACAATGACAGACAAGATAAAAAAGAACGATTATATTCTTTAGTAGCCGTTTGAATTATCAACTTGTATTACTTACACTTAGGCTATACATATGAACATTAAAGAACAATTAAATTTTATATAATGACAATATTAATTAAAAATATTAGTAAAAATAGTGTCTTTTTCATTTCTGGACTCCGACGCAAGTCATTCGTACTATTTGATCTTTTTGATAAACTTTTGTTTAATAATGTTGCTAATGTATAAGCAAATATAAGATTATACAACAATCAGCTTGCATTTGCTTCTCTCCGGGTGACAAATGTAAATTATAACTACTCGTCATTTTGTATGTGAAAATTTCTTGTTTATTTTTATTCTTTCAAAAGCTTACTCAACGAATGCTTTAAAATACTTTAATGGTAATTTATCAGTTTCAAAATGAAAATTTTTAAACTTGGAATGTCTTATTTTGAAGTACAAAGTCTGCTAATGCCGTTGATATCACCCATAACATATGCATTCAATCAATGGAATAAAATTGCAGATTTTAATTTAGTTTTCTGGTTTAATTCTGCTACCTTGTGGCGTGTAGCTCCACCAAATAATCGTGCAGTAATAATTCATTTGTAGGAACGTCACAGATATATCCGATTGAAAAAATCTACAAATTTGGCTGTAGCAAATACTGCACACATGTGGCAAATGCATAGATTATATTCTAACTGTATATAGATTAAAATACATTTTTTTCAAATTCTTCATGATATTTTACCGTGAATTTTGAATTGGTGAGTATTTTTCTGTCTTGGCTATTTAATCACATAATGAATGGCTTAGAAACACACACAGTAATATTTCTACAAGCAAACATTACGGCTGGTGTTTTACGTTTATTATGCTAGCAGAAGAATATTTAAATACAGTCGTTAAAGTAACATTAGCGATGTAAATGAATCATTAATTTTGCATTTTAACGCTTGGTCACAGAGTGAAACCGATACGTACGTAAATAAACTAACAATGTAGGTGTAATTAAATAGAGCAAGGTAGAAATGCGTAGCCGATAAGTAGTTCAACGCACAATAGAATGCATCAATTACATGCAAACATTCCTAGGCTGGGCAACAAGCAAATTAGTTTAAAAGTTCTTTATGTAATGGTTGGAAAATATGCTCTCAAGTCCGGGAGTTAAATTAACGGACTGTGCCAATATGATACAAACCCAACCTTGCCAGACAATTCTTATAGGAAGATATTAAATATCGAGTAATAGCTTAACGAGTATTTTTACAATAATTACTATTTTTATAGCAAAAAGTTTTAGTTCAAATTATATTTAAATGGCATATAAATAAAAACTTAATTTTAAAATTTGGTATAATGACTGAGACTACAATGAAAAACTTTCTAAATAACACGAAGAAAAACAATATAGCCTGCGTTAACATAGGCTGTTTAAACGTATTCTATATTGTATTTCGTCGTGTTATTTGGAAAACTTTTCATTTTAGTTATCCGTACTCAAAATTTTAAAATGAGGTTTTTATTTGTATCTTATTTACATATAATTTGAACTAAATCTTTTTGCTATAAAAATAGTAATAACTGTAAAAATACGTGTTAAGCTATATTAGTCGATATTTAATATCTTTCTATAAGAATTGCCTGTCAAGGTTGGGTTTGTCTCATATTGGCTTTATTTACCCACCTAAATTTGCTATTAATTAGAACTGACAAATCAGCATGGTATTCCCTATTGACATTCAAGACCTTCTCACTCTACTCTAATGTTGCGAGTTCTTTAAATACATGAAATATATTTTTATACAACCCACAAACTACTCAGGAGTTTTCAGGCTGTATTAAATATTCAAAATTTAGTTTATTTATTATTTAAAACTTACTAAATATAAATTTCTTACTACAAACTGTGACCTAATATATAAATGCATGTTTTAGCGATGCTTAATATACAGACATATTCTCCGTTTATTATTTTTAATATCAAATCTGACATTTAATATTATATCGTGCAGCAATTATTGTTTACATTATACAATTATTATTTATGCAAGTTGGACTCTTTCTAGTAATGGTACTACATTAGTTGGTTACTCTTTAACAATGTTTACGCAGTAAATTAAAAAAGGAAATTTAAAAAAATCGTAATCAATAATACTGGCGAACGTTTTGATCATATTATTAGCAAGAGTTCACTTTCTAAGTGACTTTGGTCAATGTAAAATTGTAAGAAATATATTTAAACTCGCTGTCGATGTTTTCATTGTATGTATTACCTACATTGTGTTAGCCGTTTATCCAACAATACAATACAATTGACAAAAATCTGAAGATTTCAACAAACCACCTATGTATTAGTTACGTTTGAAAGAACGTAGCTTACGTATTTCAGTCGTTAACCATAGTCTTACGAGTTCCGGGAAATGTCGGCCTAGTTTATACCCCAAAACCGCAGTCAACTCAAAGGTTTATTTATATATTTACCTTAATATTAACTTTTACTAAAAAGTGTATACATAACATTTTTCACAATCAAAAGAATAAAATTGGTGAGGGGTTTTTAAAACTGAAAAATTATTATAAATACCTTAGTAAAAAAATTAAATCCGTTTAAAGTTATTATACTTTCTAAGAGTAGCATGAAAAATGTGTTTTAAAGGTTGTTCGATAACACCAACATTAGTTCAATGTAATTACAAAAGCGGTTAAAAACAAAACAAATCATAACTCTCTTAGTAATCACGGTAATAAATCCGTTTAAAGTTATTGTAAACCTTCTATTATCTAAAATGTTTGTATGAAATATTTGTTTAAAGGATGAATCCTAAAGCTAGTAGTAACCAAAATGAAGTTACAAAACAAAACATGTATTACGCTCTTAGTGGACACGTTATAGATATCATTTAATTCAGTTTAAATCTTCTAAATATTATCAAAATCTTTTGTCTAAAAGTTGTTTTAAAATCTGCAACCTTTAGAGCATAGGTTAAAAAATTATGGATTAAAAGTCAAACTCCTCATAACTTCCTTATAGGAACAGTATCAGATTCGTCCAAAGTTGTTGTAAAGCTTCTAAATATTATCTACAACTTATTATAAAACAATTATTGTTGGTTCAAACAAGCCTTACAAACAAGCAAGGGTTTATCAAAATGAGGACACAGAAAAAAAAGTGTATTCAACATTGTTGTAAATCTTTCAAATATTTCAAAACTTTGTTACTTGAAAAAGTTACGTTTGATAACTACAACTTGTAAAATGGCGAATTTGTTTAATGATAAGAAATCTACCTGTCGGAATGTAGGTCAAGCCGAAAGAGATTTCATACATACTTGCATACATACTTTGAAACTATACACTCGCTTATAGAACAAAAGCAAATCACATCTGTTTTTGTCAAATAGTAAGAGAAACAAAAGTAGCAGGTTTATCACAGGTTCAGCTATTTTAAGCTACTGTAATTAAAGTTACTGCGCAGCGTTGCCAGTTCTACTAAGTTTACTTGTCGCAAGTATATAATATTTAATCGATATATAAATCTATTTTATATTAATTTATGTAATACCTTCAACTTCGGTTCGCTCGCTTCTCCTACTACTGACGTATACACATTAGTTTTTAGTTGAAAACTTACACAAATATCATATTTAAAGACATTTAAGTCAAATTGTATTCAATAGGCCCTATGACATACAAATTAATTAACATGCAAATTACTGGCTTGCTATGAATATACTGGTCACCAGTAAATGGTGATCATGGTCACTAGTAAATGGACGTGCATTGTCACGAATAAATGCAATTTCATGGTCACCAGTAAATACATTTCTGCGGTAATTAATAAATGCATTCCATGGTTACCAGTAACTGGACTTCCATGGTCACAAATAAATGGACTTTCAAGGTAAATGGACTTCGATTGTCACCAGTAAATAGATTTCAATGGGCACTAGTAAATCGACTTACATGGTCACCAGTAAATATACTTCCATGGTCACCTGTAAATGGATTTCTATGGTCATCAGTAAATTGACTTCCATGGTCAAAAGTAAATGGACTTCCATGGTCACTAGTAAATGCACGTCTAAGGTCACCAGTAAATGGACTTCCATGGTCACAAGTAAATGGACTTTCATGGTTACCAGTAAATGGACTTCCATGGTCACCACTAAATGGATTTCCATGGTCTCCAGTAAATGTACTTTCATGGTTTCCAGTAAATGGACTTCCATGGGCATTAGTGTAAATGGACTTCCATGGTCACCAGTAAATGAACTTCCATGGTCACCAATAAATTTACTATCATAAGTGCACTTGCAAGGTCACCAGTAATTGTACTTCCTAAATGCACTGAATGACCATATACAATAGCAAAAAATGCTCGCCTACTGTTTCTGTTTTACCTTTAACGATTTGAACAAAATAACTCATTGAAATATTTACAATGCGATTTTCTCAGACAAGTAAACTTTCTCAGTGACTGCTCAGCCCCGTTTGAAGAAGAATATGGTTAAACATGAAAATAAACTATTCGTATATTATACATGCCGTATTGAAATATTTTGTGTAAAAAGCTTTTGTTTATAATTTTAATTTGAAAAGATAGTTTTCAACACAATAAATAGGTTTAACTTAAACTGTTCGGAAATTCCGGTAAATATTAAACACATTAAAATTTTATATCGACAAAATTATGTTAAATTATGTTTAAAAAGATGTTTAAACATGATGTATAGAACAATATGATATAGAAATTTATTTTAGCAATGACGGTAGCTCAGTATTGTGTTCGTATCCTGGTATTTTCGTTTGTTATTTTCATGAACTGTCTTTGTTAGTCTGTGGCATACAGCAACAACAAAATGTTAAAACGTAAGTTTTTGAAGTTTACATTTACGATAAATTCTGCAGTGAAGAGACAATACAATTATCATAACTACATTTTATAAACAGACTAAAAATCTGTCAAATAATACACTCCGTTTATAACCAGCTGTACTGAGAAGACAATTTATGTCAATTCACTGAACAGTTTTCATAAATATTTAACGGTAATATAAGGTAGTATTGAAGAGAATGAAGAGAAAGGGAACCAGTTTGGGAAGGGGTAAAGAGAAGTAGTGGACTATTGAATTATGCATGGCATTTAAAATAACACACGATTTGGTTCACAGTAAACGTTTATTTATAAAAGAGGTGGAATATCAGTTAGTCTTTTTTTGTTTCTTTCAGGAATAATTTTAACTCAAACGTTCATCTAAAATTCAAAATATACGGATCGGAAAAATGTTCCTGCAAAGACGAAAGTGTAAGAATATTACAGTGAAGATTTTGTCAAAAAGTATGAATAATCTGTTACTGTGTTTTAAAATAATACGGATAAATAAATGTGATTAGCAGATTTTTATTTCAATTGTTATAAATACAATGAATTAAATATATACTTATATATTTTTGCTAATAAAATAACAAGTTCTTATTTTTCTGCCATTTATATTTTTAAAGAACAAAATACGACCATTTGGAAATGCTTTGTAGATTTTAGATCATTTCGTTTTGTTTGTGTGTTGAATTACCATGGCTTCGAACAAAACCAGTGCGAACAAAAAAATAGAAAGTTGAAAAATTGAGATTATTATGAAACTACTTGTTTATTTAGAGGAAATACTTATTTCAAGAGCAATAGGTAAAACTGTGTGGAAAACCATCAAATGATACACTCCAGTTTTACACAGACTGAATATTGTACCTTCGTGTTACATTAAGGTGTCGAGGACGAACTGTTTTGTTTCTATTAATTATCTTTAAACTTACATCTAAAATGCTTACTAAAAATACCTCTAAAATTATCTCAAAAACTGCCGGTAAAATTATATTTTAATTATATCTAAATTGACATACAATATATGTAATTATTTTGTATAAACCTTAAAATTACATTTAAAATTAACTGCACGAAAAAGGTGGTAAATAAGAAAGCAATGAGTTCGAGGCACACGGATGGACAGAAATGATAAATGGCAATTTAAAAAATGAGTGTAAGCAAGACATAAAGATTAACGTTGTAATTCTAAATTTTAAAGTAATAGAAATGTGAAAGGTTATGGTTAATTATGTGTTTTATTACATGTTTTAAAGCTGGGATTCTACAGAAGACCTAATTTTCTGACCAAAATGACATTTGAATTATTCATTCACCCTCCGAAAATTATTCATATGTCCAGAGGAATATGTAGGTCTCTTAATTAATATTATTTGAAATTATTACGTTTTTATTAATTCATTCTAATGATTATTGCTGACCAAAAAGATACACTTGAAATTTAATCAAGAGACAATACCAAGCATTCCAAAAATATTCAGTACTGTCCTAAAAATAACAGTTTGTTATTACTATTTGAAATACTTCTACAGTTCAACTGAAGTATAAACTGTACACATGAACACAAGAAGTCCATTGAGTTAGGGCCAATTTGGGAAAGGATCTGGGTTGGCAAGACACACCTCAATATAGCCTCGAATATTTATTACTGCAAAGAAAGGCCCTGTTAAAAACAACTTGAACTGCGGCATAGTAAGGTATAATCAGTTTACTAAGGAATAATGTTGTCTAAAAAAAAATTGTTTTAATATTTAGTTTCATACAATCTTTAATGTAACGAAACAACCACAGTTTTCCGTACTCCAGAGTTTAAAAAATATTTATGAGCACCCAGTCTTGAAACACACCACTGCTACTATTGATTTAGACTGTTTCAGATTACATTACTCGCAAATCATAACATCAACAAAACTTGTTTCAAATTACATAACATCAAATGCAAGTGTGTGTATGATCATATACAGTCCAGATACACTTTACACAATCTAGTTTATGAATTTATTTATATCGCGAAACAAAAACCTGTTTCACAAAAACCTTTCGTGAATCTTGTTATATGTAGGCCTAGTGAAGCGATCAATACAGTGGTGGTGCGCCTAATTAAGGTAAACTTCGTGGAACAATAGATGACTATCTTTACATACTGTCACATACAGTCGGTTTTAATAGCCTCAGTCAGCTTTCATTCCTACACCGTGTAATACATCCACTTCGCTTTTAGTGTCCGAGAGATAGGCTACAGTCGACAATTAAAATACTCTAATCCACTCCTTCGACTGTTTTAGTCATCAACTTTGAAATAAATTGAGGTTAAATAATGTGTTGAATAGTGTATGCATTAAAATGATAAAGTTTATTTAATATTATTTCGCTTATGAATTGTGACTTAAAATTTGAAAGCTTACAATGAATGTTTATGCATATATTTATTCACAAATTACACTTACTGCTGTTTTTCTTATTCCATACAATTTTAGAGACAAACGTGATTGATTTTACAATTACGAGTATTAAATGTAAAATCTACCTATCTCATTGAAATGAACATTTTACTAATGAGTGGCATAAGCTGTTATCACAACAGTACATCGAAATATTAAGCTCTACCTCATTTCAATTACGCTACTATAATGTTAAATATTTACCAAAATAATATATTAACAGATAATGGTAGCGATAGCACCTGTTTATCTAGGCATATTGTAAATAGCTTACAATAAGCGGTGTATCATACTGTAATCGAAAATATAGTTTAATTTTTAAATTAAGCCATACGATATTATAGGAGATATTACTGTGTTCATAAACGGGAGTTGGAATAACTTTTATGTTTATTTGAAATACTTCATGGTTACTAGAAATATAGAGTTCAAATTATACAGCACATTTTTGTTTCTAAGGACTGATTTAGAAGCTGTATATAATTTTGTCTCTTCGTAGTTTAAATCTAGATAGCTTAACAATTGCTTCGATCACTGTTTTAACGTTTAAAATATAACTTATAATTTTTATTGAACTAACATTGTTTTCGTGAGTTGCTGCTTAAATTCATCGTTTTGTGACTCTTGGAAAGGCGCTGAATAGAAAAAACGGAAACCCCAACGCCAACTTATAAATTCGAATCTTCGAAAGTCCGAAACGTACCGTATTGAAATGTCAGCCTACCAACTTCATTTTGTTGTTAAATGTTTTCTATTTGTGTTCAAGTCTATCTAAAAAAACTCTAATCCCCCTATATTAAATAATTATTTTCTACAAACTACCTGCAATGTTATATTCATGCATGTGCCAATTATGTATAACTGCATTATATTTGCAAGGAATCGCTAAAAAAATAAGCCAGTTTTCATCATAACACAAATCTATACAAAGTGAAACAAATTTATAAATTCTATTTAATCCAAGATACATAACGCCTCTTATAGAATGTCGCTTATATATATATTATTATTAAAAGTTGTAAATAACAAGTTCTTTAAAGAAAAATAAACAATTTGAAAAAACAAACTTATTTTATAGTTTACGTATTTTTATTTACCCTATCCCTCCCACTTACCATCTTGATATTTTACTTTTGAGTTTCTATCAAAACACACGTACATTATCTTGAGAATAAAATGTTCGACATGAATCTTCCTAGTAATAAAACTAGGAAACTGAGTTATATTTGTTCCAGTTATATTTCCGTGTTTTAACATAATTACCCAAGAATGCATAGAGACTAACCATCTGGGACTCGTGGAATGTGGTGTGATATCATTGTAAAATTCCTCATAATATGATGGTCTACGGCTCGGCTGATTTAATCGTATTTATGATTAGTCATCCGTTTTTATATTAAGTATTTATTTTACGACACAAGACATAAACTCTTTCCTTCACAACTATAATCACGTTTTTATAAGGAGAGAAATTGTGGTCTTAATTAATATAAAAATAAAGGTAAAAACACATTATAAATATATTACACGTAGTCCGCAATTGTAGGATGTGATCAAATCAACAAATGGTACAGGGTATGTTTGTAACGCATGTTGCTAACTGACATGTCATACTCATTTTGTTCTGTTCTTGGAAATAGTTTCTTTTATTGATAACTAGCTGACCCGTACGGCGTTCCCGTGGTGGTTGGTATTTTCAGTATTTTTAAAGTGATTGTATTCTTTTTAAGTGTTCAGTCAGTGAGTGGTATTTGGCTTTTATATATCTTAAATAATTAGCCCAATGATTGGTGTTTTAGTTCATTGTAGGCCTAACTTAAAATTATATTCAGTTTTTTATCCAAATCAGTTGTTGATCAAAATCAGCTGTTTTAAGCTTTTCATACGAACAGCTGTTTTTTGTGCCCCTGATAAAATCAAAAGAAATCTTTCTTCTTTTTCCTTAAGATTGACCTTCCATAAGATTAACATTGAAACTTTGAGGGCCACTGGGGCGTAGCCCTAATGTCCTAGGACTTCGGTAAATGGCCTAAATCCTTCCCAGGGTTAACCTGTGTTACTATGCAAAATTTCAAAGCAATCGGATGGACGGTTTAGTAACGCATAAAGGACAAAAATACAAACAGACAAACGTACAAACAGACAAACGTACAAACAGACGGACATACATTGAATTTTATATATATAGATAACAACAACACAATATCGAACAAATTATAAAAAAATAATTTATTTTACATTTATAAACTTGTGTCTATGTACTAAAAAATAAGTTATAAAAGCTAATAATAAAAAATATATATATATATTTAAGGAAAACAATTGCATTACGCATATGACAAGATACTTAATTTCAAGGAGAATCAAGTTGTGTTTATAGTTTTTAATAACATTATGATTTTTAGAAACAAATCTGGTGTTAAAGAAATATTTTAATTGTTAAACAATCGGTATCAAAAGTACTAAAATACTATTATTATGTGCATTAAAATTTGAAAAACTAAAGGAGGAAGAATGTGTGTAAAAACAAATAAGTTAATAATCTCAGAGTAGGAGAAGTCCCACAACCCCATTTTTAAAGTACTCCTGGGTTTTTGATTCGCTACCCTTCTTTTAAACTTTATAACTCAACTAGTCAAATAGTGTGAATCAGAATTATATAAATGTGTCGCACATTTGAAGATAAAAGTATATACATTTATTAGGTAAAACCAATAAACAAAAAGGGTAGTCTTATCTTTTTCAAACTACTAACTACAAACATTCGACTGATAGCCAAAACTTATGCAAATCGACTAAACGCTAAGAGGTGTTGAGATGTTACCACTTTTATAAAACTGTTGGGGTTATACAATATGACACAACACAAATAAAGTAGCCTACCAATATTCTATGAGTACAGGTGTTATGCGGTTTACATACACAATGCAACGGTTGAGGAATGTTAGAAATGGATATTCTAAATCGATAAGGGTTTGGAAAGAAAATATAGAGACAGTAAACAAATTATAATAGTTACGAATAATTGTTGTCACAATATCACGTTTTAAATAGGCGTTTTACAAAATGATTAAATTGTGAGGGTAGAAACCTGTGCTCAATGTCCGTTCAACTGAAATGTCTTTTAGAATTAGATGTGAACAAAGTTTCTTGGAGTATTTATCTATCAACTAATCCTAACAATTTATAGTTATAATACGAAATATCCTATTAAGGGTACTAAAGGACGGATTTAGACAATTCACAGGCTTTATATAAATATGAATGTCACATTTGAAATTATTTGACATAATTCAGCTTTTTTAGTCACGATATTAGCAAAGACTTCAATGATATATCATGTAAACCTATATCAACAAAGGTTTCAAAAATCTAAGTCAATGGCACAAGACAATTTATATTACTAGCTCTACAAGACTTTCTTATCTAAAGCAGAGATAGTTATCTCATTAAAACATTAATCTAGTTGTATATAAATTTAAAAAGATGACAACATGAACGGTTTGTTTTAATGAATTATTTGACACCATTCTTGATCGAACATCAACTCTTGAAGTGGTCATAAAACCGCTTCTCCGAGTACATGATGATACACTTATCTTTATTTACTGTCCCTGTAACTGACACAGTACGCTAGGAAAAGACTAATTAAGTAATCCAGGTTAAGTTGTATAATTTGTCGTAATTTGACGAAAGAGAAGGCCAAGGATAGGAAAGTCCACCTGCGCGTATTTCACCTGCTTCCCGACACGCGACCGAACTCAAGGACAAGTCACTTACCTTATCAGTTTGTTAGCTTTACTTGTAGTATTTTGATAAGCTGAAATTTCCCATATACATGCTACGAAATTTATTATACAATATATTGCAGGTGCGAATTTTATAAAATGCTGCAACATCACATGTTTCCTTTCCTAACATTTTTAGACAACATTCTTAGAGGGTGGGGGGGGGGGCAGTAACATTTTTGAAAAAAATTTTTAAAAAAAATAAAATGTATGCCCCACTATCATGAGTCCGAAATGACCGTGTCTAACGTGAACCCTTTAAAACTATAAACTCTTGAACAAATTATTTACTTTTATTTTATTGGTACTTTTTTAAACAATTTTAACAAATCGTTATTTTAAGCACACCATTAATTTAACGGTGGCCAAAAAATAACTTTACCACATAAACAAAAAGTAGAATATCAGCTGTTGCGTAATGTTTTCTACTTTTTTTAGACTAGTGGTAATATTATTAAAATATAATAATAGCCTAAAGATGGATTTTGCAAATTAATTATATATCCATACAACTTTTTCTAAATATACGATCTAAGATTGCATGAAGCGTATACACTATTTACCAAGGATTGTTAGTCCTAAAAGAGCTGTACAGGTGAAAACATATATATCATGTTTTATTTCCCTCAAAGTAGTTGTGTACATAGGATTATAAAATAATTGAAACGGCAAGATTTTAGTCTATAGGCTACTCGTAGATGTAGACTTTGTAGACTTTGAGGGCTTCAGAATTTCTCAAAAGTGTAATACTCTATGAGACAGAACCACATTATTTAAGATAAAGCTTCCTTCAAACTAAACGATTGTCAAGCGCCATAATTGTGAATTTTATTGACAATAATCCGTAGTAATTAATTAACAAGATTTAACTGCTCCGTGTGGAAACGTATGGAATTGGCGTTATTGCAAGGCTATTTTTTTCAATGAAACTATAAATGTTAAGATAAATCATTCCAGGAAAATTACCAAACAAGTTTGATTGTTTCAATGTTATGTTAAAATAAAAACAACAGTACCAATAATCATCTACGTTTTCAGTTTCCTAATTTCAATTTCTTTATTCTTATGTTGTGGTAATATTGAAAACATATTAATATAAGCCTACTATGTGCTTAATCATGAATTTATAATTAGTCGTGCTGATCTGTCACTTCGGTTGATAGTAGGCTACAACTTTAAGATCAACGCACCTGTCCAATTTTGCTTCAAAACACATAGATACTTTGACGATTAACAATAATTGATTGCATCAAGGCTTGAATACCAGCATGAATGTTTGCCAAAAATACAGATACCAAACACGGTATGTGGACCAACACACTGAGCTAACGAATATAGCCGGATTCAAACCTGCAACACTGAACATAACACATAAGCTTTCCACTTCCTTTTATTAAATGTTTTTTTTTTTTAATAGACCTAATACTTGACATACCTGACAGACCTCAGTTCACGTTGAACCTGTTGTGAACCACCAGTTTTGAGGTGTTAAAACTTAATTATCAAGTCTTATGATACAAAATATTTAATCTATTAATTGACGGTTTATCCATTAAATAAATTTATGAACTTTTTTATCTGTCGCTCAGTCGGAACTTATCAGTTGGCCTACAAATTTGCGTTGCAACAATTTATTTGATATCATTATCCGCACTTCAAATTTCAAGTTCAAAATTCTGACATTGAAGAAAGAACTAACGCATGTGCTTTTTGTTTTGACATCACAACTCATCTCAACAGTTTTATTTTAAATAAGTTATATTTGATTGTTAAATGGTTAATTGTGTTTAGTAAACGCAACTTACAACAAACTATTCTGTTTTATAAGTATATTTTCTTAAATATTTAAAAGACATTTGTTTTACGAATAGAATTGTATTCCTACTTGATCAAAGTTGTGCCGGTTAGAGTCGAGATTATACGTAGTACAGACTAAGGTTGAAAATGGCGTAAGCCTTTATTTATGTGTATCCACTGAATTTAGATAATTTTTACATCACTGGGTTAGGCTGAAACCATATTAATTTCGAGCCTTACCAGTATCATATTACAATGATACAATTTATTTTAACCTAAAGTAAATTAATCCGAATTTGCTTCAGAAATTATACTGTAATGTTTAGTCTATACAAAAAACACATACCTTAACTTTAATGTACGTAGAAAGGAGGTACAAAATGTGAAAGTACATATTATTGAAGTTATAGTAGACTTAACGTCATCATTAAATACCAGTAAAGTTGTGTTTTCTTTGTTTAATATTTAGGTTCAAAAAAACTCATCATTTTGACAAAATAAAACTATTTAAAAAATGCATTACTAATGTTCACGAATTGCATTTTATTATACACAACTACGAAATAAGTAAAAGATATAAAACGATACATTACGCGGTAGCTGCTACCTCAATAAGGTCGGGAACTCTGTTCTACATCAAATAAATATCGAATAAGCCTAATTAACAAGTTCCACGATATCGTGGAGTTCAAACAAGATGGTGACTAAGACTTCTGAAGCCTAACCTTACGTTGCAAATGTAGATATAATGTGTATTTAAAGGAGTTTTCAGAAGAGGGCACAAGAATTGATCAAAGAGACCGATCCGTATGAAAATGTATTTATTGTCAGTACGTTGTACATATTATCATAACAGATTGGCAAGTAGAAGGGTCTTACTGGTTCAGCATATTGAATATCTTCATCTTATGTTAAATAGATCTATAATATTTTTGCTTTCTTGTCTTAAATGCTTTAGCACCGACGTGCGACGGACTCTCAGTCTCTGTAAATCATTTTAAAACTACTTAAACATTCATTGTCTTCACGCGGATTTGCACCTAGACCCTTCTGCTTTTGAGTCAAAATACCAACTAGTACAAGGCGTAAACTATTTAGATAATTTGAAAATGCCAATGTGTGTGATTTGTTTTGTCAATTGGTAGCTTTAAATTTTTAATACAAATAATTCATAAGTTTTTTTTATTTTAAATTAATTTTATAAAGTATTAATTTAAAAAATACAATCTCTAAAAAATGTATACATCCGAAATTATGAATAGATTAAACTATGTTTTAAATTTAACATATATACAAGTTATTGGTAATTTCTAATTTTTTCTCCATCTCTATTGAGCTTTATTCATTTATTTAGCCTCTTATTTTAGTTTAGATAAAGGAATCTATTATATCCTATACATAGGAGACCAAACAATAAAAAAAAACACAAATATTAAAGTTCAAGTAACCATATACAACCACGATTCTTTACAAGTGTACTATGTCTGTAAGTCTGTACATAAGTCATATAGAACAAAAACATAATTACATTTCTGCATTTGCTACTGTTAAAGAAGTTCACAACAATACATTTAAGAATAATACAATTTCAAAGTTTTAAATACATTTCAAGCAATGTTTCCATTGTGGTCACTGGTCATGTATGAAATCGTCATAACTCACAGCAAAACACGCCTTGTCGTGAAGTGTTAACCACCCGAGGCCGTATTACCCGGTCAACTAATAATTGATGAGCTTCAGTCTGTTGTGCTCTTTAATTAGTACCGTGTAACAGAGCCTCGAGCCAGCAACACTTTCGTTTCACTCCTTTTGGAACTCTCAAATTCTATTTACATAATTATAATAACCTACATTCATTTGGTATGTGAGTGTGCAACAATTAAATATTTTTTCTTTAATGACAGCTATAAGTTAGGTATGACTTCATTCCTTAATAATTGCCACAGCGCCTACTTGCATATCCTAACTGCACCATCGATCAAACAACTGAATCTGTTCCAGTGCAGTTTGACTATTGTAATTCTACTTTAATTATTGGTTAAGCCGTTGTATATAACCTAACAAATATTTTACACCTACTATCGTCTCTTTCCACTGCAGTTTATATGTTATTGTCCAACAATAGTGTCGACCTTAGGTCCGAACTTATTCACTTACGTAATTTATAATCAACATTTATATATTTTTT
>JAGFPH010000681.1:221872-234334 GCA_018207615.1 Philaenus spumarius | reverse complement strand
ACTTTGTCGTTGAAACACGTTTGATTTATTAAACGTATTTGTTGTGAAATTTTGTGTTATTGTTTTATTTCATCTATATTGTTCTCACAAGTCAAGCTCATTATTTACTTATAATTTTTAAATGTTGTATTAATAAATTACTTGCTGTTACATTTTATATTTAGTAATTACAGAATTGCAGATGTAATGTAAAGTTTACGAATACTTCTAACACCATTAGAATTAGAGTGCCCCCCACTTTCCTCCGTACTCTGACTGTACTCGGACCCATTGTACAGAACCTTACAAAAAAATGGTCAAGATACGTTTTGTGGTTTTGTCTTGTTGTAGGTCGGATAAATCCGTTTAGTATTTTAAAAACTCGTGAAAAATATTATTTTCAATAACCATTCCAGTAAGGCGAAAGACAATGTACTTTAAATACATAAAACAAATAATTGTAATAATTATTGATTTGCAAAATCATTTTGGAAATTGGTTATTTAAACTTACAATAGTGAAAAACCACTGTTACTTTTTAGTGACTTTACCCTTTACATAAAAAATAATGTTTGATAATTTAAATTTTATGTCAAATGTTAAGAAACAACCAATTGTGTTTTAAATACCCTTTTGTCTAATTTGTTTC
The DNA here is from genome assembly GCA_018207615.1 of Philaenus spumarius. Lineage (NCBI taxonomy): Eukaryota > Metazoa > Arthropoda > Insecta > Hemiptera > Aphrophoridae > Philaenus > Philaenus spumarius. The sequence continues at coordinate 233,706 of JAGFPH010000681.1, read as the reverse complement.
AATCAGAATTTGAATTAATCACAACCACTTTTGAGGATGTGAGGTAATTATGACTAACGGAAACACTGCTGAAAAGCAAAAAGTAGGCTTCAAAAATCAATCGGCAAAGTCCATAACTGATTAATAAATGGAGGTATTTTTAAAAATATTTAATAATATTACTAAACGAGCAATTCTTGTATATAAATTTATTTCGGGGATCTCGCTAACGGCTCTAACAATGTGGATGAAAATTTGCATATAGTTTTCATGAACTCCAACTACAATCACCCCCAGTGATACATGAGCTACATCTAAAAACTCATAACTAGTTTAACCTAGGACTTAAGTACATATCTATACCACTTACGCTAATACGACGCCCACACTTGTAGAGTGGTATAAATATGTAGCTTAGTCCTAGGTTAAACAATTTATAAGTTTTTAGTTGTAGCTCATGTATCACTGAAGATGACGGCTTTGTAGTTGAAACGCGTTTGTTTATTAAACGGATGTGTATGAGAATTAGTGTAGGCTATTGCTATTTTTGTATATATATATATAATTCATTCTAGCTCGTCAAGCTCAAAGTTTATTCATTGTTATTTTTATATATATAATTCCTTCTAGCTCGTCAAGCTCAAAGTTTATTAATTATTATTTTTTCATCTGCAGTGAACAGATGAACACTGGCTTAGAGGAAACAGGAGAAATACTGAAAAACATAAATGCAGACTGATGCAGCATAATAATCAAATCATGTCTTCGTTCCTGAAGAATTACATTGCTTAAGTAACTTTAATTAAATGAGCTGTGTAGTAAACACGTGAAGAACGTGTGACCTTTATAACTCAATCAAGGGTTGGTCCTCGAAAACCCGTGATTATATTCAATAATTAGTACCAGATAAGATGTAAGTTTAGTTGTATAAATTTTTTTCAAATAAATTTGCACAATACGAGTAGCCTACTTGTCTGTCAAAACGTTTAACTAGAGTAAGTTTAGTGAAACCTAAGTGGATCGTAGTATGACTGTAGTAGCATGCAGTTTTTTAATTTCTCATCTTCTATTGTTGCTTTTAGTTTTCGAATACCTACTACTTTAAAATTTAATTAACAGTATCTATACAGTAAATAGCGTTTTGTGGCATATTACATTTGTGTGCTTTTTTAATGTGTGTATATAGTATGTGTATGTATGTGCATGTAAAAATGTGCCAAATAAAATTTACCAGTGCACAAAATTATATTTTGTAGAATTTGAAAAGCTAATGATATCATAATTTTAAGATAAATTAATAAATATTTATAAAAGCCTAAACTAATGACATAAGGCTGCTTCAAATAAAACTGTATATAACTGTAGTTACTCTAGTAATATATTTCAAAAATATTAATTCCACTTTGTTCACCGTTACGAAAAATTAATTTTCTGCCTTCATCTTCATAACATAGTAGTGGACACAATACGTTTTTTAGTAACTAAACTTTAACTTCAGACCGACAAGAAGATATTAATTTCTCGCCATCAGGACATTTCTAATTGATTCTTGCTGTTAGTGGCCTACCATTTCTTGTGGATTTCCTCTGCTTATTAATAAATGTCTGTGTCTTCAGAAGAGCGTTCGATTCCTTTAGGAGATGGGTCTGACGTTTTTCTATTACTTTTTAATTTCTTACTTAGAAGAGTTTCTTGACCTTAAAACGATCACTACTTTAAATTCTCTTTATCTCACTGACCTCGTCAATATGTTGTTATCAAATTTAAAGAACGTGAGAATTCAAAAAGGAAAAAAAACAAATAGATTCATTTTTATGTATGTTATTGTACATCTAATTACAATTTTCCCACAATTATAGAACTCTGGAATCTACTGTATCCGCGAATTCAGTTTCAGCTACACTCTATAAAATAACCATTGTACAAGAAGTTAAAAAATGAACGTCTGAGATATTTTTGAATGATATCTCAGTTTTGAAAGCAGACAGAAGAATGCACTCAGTAAAAATGTAAACCTATAATGAATATGTATAAATATCCACTATCCGTGAGAAATTATTTGCATACCGACCTAGTAATTATTTCGGAATGTGTCGAATCTCCAAGTCAATAAAACATCTCCTACTCCTCCCTCCTAGTCGGACTACTTTGTCCTCCCATTTCTAATATAGACACACGCTTCCAAGAATTATTGTCTTTCCCTTTTGGCTATAGCTTTTGAGCAGATGTTCAAACTATTCTTTCCTTCAATTACTTTTTTTAATAGATACCTTTTTTAATTGTAGATATTTTTAACTGCTTATTTTCTCTGTGTAAAAAAAATTAAGAAGATTAATCGAATTTCTGTTTGTTTCTTTACAATATTTTAGCTTAAGTTGTAGTTATATTTATTACTATACAATTTAATATCCTTGGTTTGTTTTATTTGACAATTTTATTAGTTAAAAACGTTAAAAAAAGAAGTTATATATCTAATTGTAAAAAAATTACAAATAATTGGAAGTATATTGATTTAGAAGTCCACAAAATTCGTTTACGATCTATTTGATGGTATTAACAATAAAAAGCAATGCTAGCGCAGACAACGTTGTTTTTTCATTTACTAAATTTGTATTATTATTATTATATAATTGTGTAACCCAGTTGATAAAGTTTAATGAAACAACTCCCGAAACAAAAAACACAATACTTATGACGTAAGTAGGCCTAAAATGCATTTCAAAGTAGTTAAAGACATATTCTTCAAAGCATTCTACATGTCGTTTTTCGGTTAGTGTTTTATATGTTGTGTAACATTTATACAATATTAATATTTCAAAATACTTTATACCAAAGTAGAAAAATTTGCTTGATAACAAATTTGTAATATTTCTAACATATCACAATATCATTTTACCTAAAAAAAATATAATTGTATTAGAGGAGTTTAAATTATTATTCATTTTGTATGTCTCCAGTTGCAACAGTTTAAAATTAAATTATAGTATATTTATAATAATTTATGTATACATATATATCTTTTATAAATTAAGTGCAATGATTCGTGTTGCAAATTGTGTGTATGTGTTTGTACTTTTTGTAAGACACATGAGAGTAAATCCCAACAAAACCTGAAGATGGGAACGTTTCCCTGAAACGAGCGTACTAATATTTAACTACAAACAAAAAAGTAGCAAGACGGATAGCAAGGTATATGTGTAAATTATTATAAATATACTATAATTTAGTTTGAAATTGTTATTTTGTAAATAAATCAGTTAAATGATTAATACAAGTACAGTCACGTCAAAAATAAAATGGCAACCCTTTTTTATATATATAATGTACTGTCCAAGCCTGATTTACTATAACGGACAAACGAGTCAGTTTATGCATTTGGTTATTGAAGTGTAAAGGCTTCTAATAAAAGATAGAAAATTGTTAAAGTACTTTTTTTAAGGTAAACCAGTGAATAGTGCGTGCAATAATTTATTTATTTAAAAATAATCCAACTATGAATAGTAAAATAACTTTTGAGTCAACCTGAAAACTATGAAATAAAACATTGACTCCAAATCCAAAGGTTACCTGCTACAATGATATATTTACCTTATTTATAATGTATTTAACAGAATACATTCCATGCCATGCTTTCGCTAACCCTTTAACTGATAAGCCATCACTCGTTCATTACTTCTATTTCTTTGTTCACGTAATGGTCGATTCCAACATGCAATATTAGAATAATTAGTGGCATTGTTCACCAAGGATAAATGTGTGTGCTACTTTAACGTGGCTATTTATTTATTAATACGCCGTTGTTAATACAGTAGGGGTGGTAAACAATTAATTTAAGTTTGAAACAAGTCACTAATTGTAGTTTAACATCAGTTGGCTGCATTGTTATCGTGTAACAGACACTTCGTCCAGTTATCTTCTTCTTATTCTCTAAATTTCAAACAATACAACAATGGCTGCTTGTGCTGCATATTGTCCCACGCGGGTCTGTCTGGATTTGCAAATATTTAAATAAATATCCGCGGATGTGAAACAATACTGTCGACGAGTGCTGCTAAACGTAATTCTCTGAAACAACATTTGTACACTTCAACATGGTCAATAGATGGTTAGCTCTGACAAAGTAACCGCGGAAAATATCTCAAATTATAATTTTCTTAAAATCTTTTCACAAAGAAAATATAACTTGGGACATTAATCTCATTTTAGCAAAAAGTAGGTACCTTCGTTTACTTCTACTTACAATTTAAAATTAACTGGGGTTTATTATTTTTTAAATTCTGAATTTGGGTTTGAGTTAAGATATTCTGAAAGCCAGATTATGTGGGGAATCAATTTAAAGCTATTTTATTCTAAACGTTTAGATATTTCTTTACATTTAAAACATTCCTTGACCATGAGATTAACAACTTCAACTCTCCGCATTTGAGACTATTTTATTCGAAGCTTTAAAATGAGAACATACATTCCAACGTTTGTCTTTTACCGAAACGTTTGTTTTACAAAGATTTAGAAAATTATGTAAACCTCGATTAATTTTGTACTTAAGATTTGTATACACATCCTGAAACTAAAACTGAATTAAAATATTTATAATATATTCTTCAAGAAAACCTTGTAAACCAAAGTTGTAGTCTCTAGGTAGCTTCTCCATTTCTTTACATTTTCTATTGTAATTTTAAAGAAAGAAGCTTTTAGTAAACCTAAGCGCAGAACTAAAGATAAATGAAAATTAATTATAAAGGACATGTCAAAAAGATTAAAAACACATACAAAAATTGGTTTACAATAATTACCTTAGTTCTTGGTTAAACTTGTATAAATAAAAACATAAATAAACGTCTAATAAAATTCAAATTTTATCATTTACTATTGAAGATTATGACCATACTTTTATGTAGTGATTTGTAATAAAGATGACCTTCATAGAAACTGTACGTACCAGTGCACAACATGGAAAGGAAAGTAACGACGTACCTTTGCTGCAACAGTGTGTTACATCGCTAGGTAAACACATTTAATCAATGTATCTCAAAATTATACGATGAGTTTGTAGTTTTTTCATTGATTGTTAGCCACCACCAATTTGTACATGCACCTAATTTGTTTTCTACCTGAAACAGCTTCGGAATTCTACTTTGGTTTTGTTACATATACTTTGCTAATATTGAATTACTACAAATTGTTGGACACAATCGTAGTACTTCAAGAAGTCCTGGCTTACAAATTCAATAGATTTTACTTGGTAGTCGATTTTGATTGTATTCATCATTATCTTTTTATTTTAATTAATTCAAAATTAAAATATTGTTTTTAAAATAACTAGAAATTAAGATGCATAATAATAAAACATACTTAAATAAAAACTTGTAGCAGTAGGCTATTATCATTCTTAAATCATGGTTATTTCCATAAATTTTGTATATGGTTATAAAGTTTTCCTTTCCTATTTATTATACAACGCCTGCCAATAAAGGTGAAAGATCTGAGTAAAATGTAGTAAATCAGTTAAGATTAATTTTAAAACTAATAAATGTAATGATCTAAGTCAATATTTTAATAGGAAACATATATTTTTTTAAATCTAATTTAATTAAAAATAAACGGTACCAGGAACTGGCACATACTTTCTCACAAATACATTTAAATTACTAAACAGATTCACTGTGACTTGTAGGGTGGGGTAGGAGAGTTTTTTTATTATAGTTGGAGATTAACTAATAAATATTATTATTATTATTATTATTATTATTATTATTATCTAGAGAGAAAACTATTCGATCGATTTCGAAAAAATTTGCACCAAACACGTCAATTAGGTCTTCATAGATGCACGTAAAATGGTTTTGAAATTTTTTTTAAACAACCCGCTTTATGGCCAAAAAACCCCCAAAAACAGTTATTATTATTATTATTAGCTAAACGAGAATTTTTAGAAAGATGCGGGTTTCTGTATAAGGTAGGGCACTTTAAAGGCTACAAATAAGCCAAATTTTATCAAAATCGTTAGAGCCGTTTTTTAACAAAAAAAATAATAACTGATTTTTTGGGGGGTTTTTGGCCAAAAAGGGGGTTGTTTTTAAAAATTGTTCAAAACCCTTTTTCGTGCATCTATACAGGCGTACTGGACATGTCTGGTGCAAATTTGGTTGAAATCGATTGAATAGTTTTCGCTCTAGCTTTGTATACATACAGACATACAGACATACAGACAGACATTTTGTAAAAACCACTTTTTTGGACTCAGGGGGTCCCAAAACGGATATTTCCACAAAAATCTCAACATCGATTTTTTTGCGATCACTATACTTTCTCTATACTATAGTATAGTGAGAAATTAATAAAGTAATAATACTTTCAGAGTTGAATAGTTGGTGAGAATTATACACAAAGATTCTTCAGTTAGGCTTTGACCTATTTTTATTTCAAGTGTACTTCATTTGTTTTCAGCTACGCCTTAGTATGTGTAAATAACAGTAGGTAATATGATGTTAGAGTGAATGTGGTATAATATCAAATTGATGTAGTTATTGTACACAATCGGCCAGTCACTGGGGTGGAGTAAGGACTCATTGTTGTCAGGTAACTTGGTCCACAGGAGGTCTTACAAGCAAGATTAAGGAGGACGACGGACAAATTTAAGATGGCGTTAATTTGTCAAGTTAACGTATCCATATCCTTTTATGATTGCATACGGTGAACGATTTGTATCGAATGAAAATATCTTTTCTAATTTCTAAAAGTAAAAATAAAAATGAACACAATTCTCACAAAAATACGTTTATTAGCCAAACCCGTTTCAACGACAAAGTCGTCATCTTCAGTGGTAAATCTTCTAAATTGTCTTTTCTAATGATAAAAGTAAAAATAATTCGCCAGTCATTTAACAAATTTAATAGATATTCTTTAAAAATGCATTATAATTTTTTAAACAAAATCTTATAAACGTCCAATACAAGTTATTTTAATAACACATAAGGATCAATGCACAGGTTTTTAATACAGATAATATTTATGTATCATCGCAATTAAACGAATATAGTCATAAGTGGATGTTTTACTTTTAATATAAATTATCAACATTTTTTAAATAGTAGTCATTGTCCGATTCTTTTATAACATTTAATTATTAGATTATGCAGATCATTTGAACATTTTGTTTTCCTGTTAATCTGAAATACAATTTTATGTTTTAAAATCTTAATGCATTAGATTTCCAATGTAACTTACATTTTATTAAATTTTGATAAGAAATACCTAAGCTCTCACTGCAAAGAAAGGGATTTAGTATGTAAAATAAAATGTTTTAAAGAGGCATTAGTTTAGCTGAGAGCTAGTAAATACCAAAGATAAATAAATGTGATTTATAGAATTTAAAGGTTTGCATTAAGACGCTCAAACCTGTCTCTTATAATCATTGGCAACTATATACAAAATGGGTTATTATAGAAAAAACAAGTTTTCACTAATTATGGCCGTGTGTTCAGAACAATATTATATGTTTGAACTAAGCTCACATTACGTATTGGCGTTCCCTTGGTGTTTACCATAAAATAAATTCTATGTAGGCCTAAGTAATAAGTATTGGTAATAGGGGGGTAAAAATGCAAGCTTCTAGTAACAAAATTTCTCAGTCCAAATAAAAGATTCTGGTGATCATTTTCTTCTTTCGCTATAGACAAATAGTATTACAAAATGTGTAAAATTGTTGAATAACTATATTCGAACCAAAATGGTGCGTAACGTTTTTGGCTACCCAGCCATCGTCCCTTTCACTTTGCAGTTTCTACCATATTTGAACCGTATGGAAACAATAAAATCAAACTTGAGAACAAAGCAATGTCACCTAACAGGTATCCTATGTCATTTTCATATTCATCGTCTTCAAGTATCTGCATAAATTCGTTATTTGAAAATTGATTGCAAAGTATAAAGTCTTTGTTGTCGAATGTCGACGTCTTGCTGTATAAAATGGAATAGTTTATTTAACTGGGCGAAAAATGTTCTTAGTATATTGTATTTAACTTCATTTGAAAAATGTATTTGTAAGGCCCGAGCTCGGTTTAAAAATGTAAAAAGTAATGTTTACTTATGTGTTTCATGTTGTATTAGGCCTACATAATTTGGGAGCATATGACCTGTAAGATTTTGAAAAGATTACGATATATAGAAACAAAGTTAATTGTTTGAATCATACCTATTGTTTCTTCTCATTTAAAATGGTTTTCTAAAACACCACTCTGCAGTCTTACATGGAAAGTTTAGATGAAATCTGAATTTAAACCGGGAAATTTTATTTCGACAACCTTTTACCGAACACATTTATCACAGCCTATGTTTTACAAAACTGACGTGCTGTATGTTGAAGTTCGCCTTATTCATTATAATTTAAACATGATCACATTATAATAGACTATTTTGTGTTAGCATAAATGAAGTTATTAAAGTCTCACAGTACGCGTGTTTATAATCTAAAATACATCTAATTCCAACCTTTATTAATCTAAGTGTTCTCTTCCGCATTCTTTGTGAAATATAAGTGTTTTCCTGTTGTTTTCCTCCCACATTCCCACCAAACACAAACGAATAAAAACGTCAACCACGGAGATTGAACTATCCCAGTGGACCGAATGCATTGCATTCTAATAACACATGTGTTAGTTGATTAATATTTTGTATTCTGTTAATAGATGTTTATAATAAACAACTTTCAACGTCCTTATTCTTGTTATAATAGTTATAAATATTATTTTGTTTATATTATTTTCTATTACTTAGCACACTAATTATTGATAAGATTTATTTCATTTTCACCTTGTCGTGATACTCACATACGATTAATATCAATAAATTGAACACAACTGAAAATTTCTTCTGGAAATATTATTCTAAGCTCCTTGTTTATCAAAGCCATAGTCATAATATTAAACTTGTAAAAAAACAAAAAAAGAAAGTCACGAAAAGACTGGCACAGAAACCGAAAACTAGACAACAAAACCAAAATATTTAAGCCAATGTAACAAAGTCAAATAGTTCATTAAAGGGTTCAAGAAAATAAATCTATTGATAGATACTTAGAAAATCTATCTGCTCTACAGTACTTTTACAGACTTGGCAAGACTAAAGGTAATAAAAGACCTAAGATGCAAGTACTTCCAATTATAAATGATGGTGAAACTTGGGCTCGAAGTGCTAAGCACAAATCAGAATTATTCGCTACGTACGTAGAAAAAACGTTTTAGCCTTTTTCAAGGCAAAGAGCTTCTGAAAGCATCGCCCTATTCACAAACACGATAATGTATAAAAAAACTCCAGGACCAGTTGGGAAATGAGAAATTAAATTAAAAATAATTGAAATGCAAAGAAAGCACCGTGATACGATTTGATTACAGGACAAATTAGTTAAGGCTCTAACCGAGAAAGGATACAGAAATTTGTTGTACATGATCAATGCAACTTTAAGGATGAAGTATGTTCCTTTCCAGTGGAAGGTAGCTGAAGTTATAGTGATACTTAAAAAAGATAAACCGGAAAATGATAGAAGGTCATATAGAAAAATCGCACTAAACCCAATAATTTCGAAATGGATTTTTATACTAAGAAGACCAATAGAAGCAGTATTCCTGATCATCAGTTTAGATTCAGACAAAGACATTCGATCAAGTGCACAGGGTTGCAGGTATTGTAGAAAACACGCTTGAGAAAAAGAACCAATATGCGCAAGTATATTTTTGAATGTAACACAAGCTTTTGATAATGTGTGGCACAAGGGCCTAGAGTGGAAATTACAAGTAGCAACCTACCAACGCAATATTTTACAATACTAAAATCATACAAAGACATTTTCTAGTGAAATATGAAAAATAATACTCAGAACTGAAGAAAATATCGGTTGGAGCCCACAGGGTAGTGTGCTTGGACCAGTCCATTATTTGTTGTTTATAAGAGGACCTTTTTACTGCAGAAGATACAACTATAGTTAACTTCCCAGATGATACTGCGATTTTAGCAACTTAAAGAAATTGTATGAAGTAGTCGTGAAGCATCATAGAGTCACTGCGCGTGTGAACAATTGGAAAAAAGTGGCGCTTTATTCTAAAGGAAACAAAATTAGTCAATGTAAATTTTACAAATTTGAAGATTGAACAATGGGTGCCAATTATAATAAATTATCAGTTCCCAATGTCAACTAAAAACTTGGGAATGACATTAGAAGCAAACATTAATTGGAGAGAACATGTTATAAAGGATAAACAAGAATTGAACTTAAACAAGGTGAGGAGAATGTACTGGCTTTTGAGAAGAAAAACGTAATTAATTTTCAATCCATAATAAATTGCTATTTTATTATAAAAACAAATATTGAAGCTAGTGTTGACTTTTGGGACGCTCTGGGGCTGTACAAAGAAGGTAAACGTAAATAAAATTCAAACCTTCCAAAACAAGGTGTTTAGATGTATTGTTGAGGCACCATGTCGTATACGAAACGAAAGTCTTCATAGGTGTTTAAAAATAGACTTTGTCAGAAAATAAATAAAAAGGCATTCGGTGAAACATGGACGACGTATCTCGCAACAAGAGCACCCAGAGAGATACTGCAGAGGACTGCTGTATACATCTAGAGCAGTTAGAAGACTGCGACGAACTAAACTTTCGAAACTGATGTATATTAGTAATATAAAATAACTAATGTTATCTTTTAAAAATGTTTGTATTTATGTTTTGAAAGTTACTAAATGTGTAACTTACTCAGTAATAAAAATAACAATAAAAACGTTATGGTTATACTATAACAACAAATAACTGAAGGAATAATAATATTTGTAATAATATGTTTAGTAATTAGCCTACAAATTCAATCAATATAAAGACATCGGGAAGAATTAAAAACTAAATAATTATATTGTATTTAACTATATTCTCTTGTAGTTTTTAATAACCAGAACATTAAATTAACGAGCACATACACTTATACATAAAATAATCAATAGTTTAAAATAAAAGGTACCTACCTGATTGCTTGAAAATTTAACCCTTATTTATAATATATACAAAATACTAACTTTTATGATTCACACTTTCTCATACACATAAACAATCAAACACTCATACATAGATGCGGACGTTAATTAACTTACACTAGCCTTAATTTTATACAAATATAGGGTTCAAACAATTTTCCCTATCAATTTGTATTTATGTTTTAAATAGTTTACAAAATTTTCTTTATAAACTTATATATTTAACGACTCACAGTTATTTAATTTACAATTATGCATTTTGTTCCATTCAATTTATTAGTTACAACCAATTCATTCAAGTAATCTGTGAAAAAGTGTAATTCTGTTAGAATTTTTCTTTTAAAATGTACTACTGTAGTTAAAAAATATTTAAGTTACACAAAAACACGTAAAATCCTAAATATTATAAATATAAAAATCAAAATTGTGAAGAATTAAATGTATGAGTACTGAATCCACTTAATAAAAATAAACTAAACATTTTTTAACTAAACATGATTTTAACATTTTTATAAGTATCGTAATATGTATTTAGTCCCAGTAAAAGCAACACTAAATGTAGCATGTTATGATTTCAATTAAATTGACAAAAGCTGTTTTATAAGAAATTTACAGAAAATGTTCGGTTTTAATTAAATACTTTCCATTGTAAATGCTAAAACATCGAATGTTTACAAAAAGAGTTAATAAATAAAATAATATTATATTGGGCAAATAAAATAAAACCGTATGTTTGAATACTGAAACATTAATAACTATGAAGCCTTTACTTGAAAATTCGTGAAGATTAAATGTTAGAATAGGTACTCTTATCTTAAAGTGTATGTTCACCAGATA
>JAGFPH010000681.1:203389-221862 GCA_018207615.1 Philaenus spumarius | reverse complement strand
CAATTCAAAGTGTAGGCCTATGTTCACCAGATAGTCATCAAGATTTTGCATTTATTACATATTGCATTCAAACAAATCAAATAATTTCGTTGCACATAAACCTAATTACCAAATAATGTATCCTCATTACAACCCCGACCCCATTCTTTCCGAAACCATCTAAGACAATTCAAAGTGTCCTAACTCATCGTTCAAAGAGTTAATGGTTTGGAAAGTAAGGGTTTGATCCCCAGTGTTAGGTTGAACTGATAACGCTTCGCCGCGCCTGCTGGGTAAAAGCTCGCTAGTCCATGAATCAAACTATAAAAACCAATGTCTCAGAGGAAATCAATTTAGGCTTTCCAAGATAAAATATACTTTATTGCTTGAAATTGTTCACTTCGCACTAAACAAATTAATTCATCAATATATTTCACAACTTAATAGATACAGTACTACTAATTAACGATATTGAAAGCTTTTCAGGATGAATGATTACAGTTAAACCAAAAACACTCAAGATTTTACCTAATAAGGTTTAAAATAAAAGTATTTAAGAACCAACTCACTCAATAGAATATTTAAATATATCATATTATCTAAACAACTGAAACACTTGTTGAAAGCAACAAAATTATACATGTGATTCACCCAACTAAAATAGTGATTTCTCATGTTATCTGCTATTTTAAAATGTCCAAAATTAGATACCAACAAAGTTAATAGAAAATAGACCAGAGCTATACATTTTTGTATGAATGTATAAATATTTTTTTTTTCAATTAAGAAAGTAAGGGAACCGGTTTAGTTTAAAAATATAGTACTAGCTAAACAATTTTCAACTTAAAAAATCGTATGGTAATCAAAACTTTTCAATTGCAATAATAATTAGAATAATAGTTTAACCCAATTAATTACTTGTGAAATAACTGAAAGTGTGTTTTTATTTATAACGGTTCGTTTGCTTTCAAGGCTTTTAGTAACGGTAGACAGGAATATATTAGAGACATCTTGCAACATCTCGACTACGTGTTATTTACTCGAGTATCTCCTTCCATCACATTTATACTTTATATTATTTTGTTCTGTTTTCACACAGAGAAAATTTTGTAAAAGAGAATAATTAACGCCAATTTATTTAGTAAGGAATATTTGCAATGATAAGATTTCAAACCAAATAATAAACATAGACAAATGTAAAACAGTGGTTGCTTGCAATACGTATAATTTCGTGAATTTCAGACCAGTATACAGTCTAGTTCATGCCCAAATGTAACATATTTTATTTATTTGTGCTGCATTCCTCAAATTTTAAGCTTTTAATAGAAACTCTATTAGGCTAACTCTATTAATAGAACTGATTAATTTGAAAACGTTAATTTTGACCAGAAATACACCGAAGTGATTAATCAATAGTATAAATAACGGATTGGAAATCTGAACTCCGTTTTCGTAGGATTGCCACAGCGCTATTTGCCTCAATACAGTCAGCTCTCTCAGGCTTATTCGGGTAACACCAAAATTGTCAGAGTTAACCTGTTTGTTAATTGTATTACCTACTAAAACCTTCTGAGGCTTGTGGTCTATATTTTTTTCTACCGTCTGCGCCGGAAGAAGGCTAGATATGAATTAATGAAAATGGTTAGTTTAAATCAATGTTTAATATTATTCTTTACATCTGTTTGGTTATTGTCAATATATAATTTAAGATAAATTCTATTTATAGTTTATTTCTCCAAAATATTTACTTGATAAGCCTTTTACGTAATTTCAAACCATACATTTACATCAATTCATATCTTGTCTTCTGCAGGTCAAAAGAGATTATGGATATATAGCTCATGTAGTCAGACAATGTTTAGTTAATCCAATAATGTCTCTATAATATAAATACTGAGGAGGTTAAATTCAAACAATCATTTTTTTTAATAATTAATTTATTTACACATTATTTACTATGTTTTGGATGTTTTAAATCCTAATTTTATTAAATATTATTAATTCTAAAGGTTTTAAAGAGGTTATAAGGATTATTTTCAAATACATAGATACAAATGTTTATTTTATTTAAAGACAATAAAAAACTTATGGCTTTTCTTACTTTAAATAATTTCATAGTTTCAAAGTTGCCGATACAAGTAATATTACCTTCTAAAATTTGTATAATAAGTCTAAACAATTTGTATCTTGCAATATAGGGTAAACCGGAGGAACGGCGACACCCCGGGTAATGCCGACACTCCAAGTTCTAGCCATCGCTGCAGAGATATTTGTGAAGTGCTAGCGCTGCAACCTTGCGGACATCACCGCAACTAACGCAAAGTGTGCCTCTGTCGTTTAGGTAAACAAGTTGTGCTGTGAGTTTAAATTAAAAGTTTTGCTGATTTCAATGTAATATTTCCTTAGCACTTCATAGAAGGTAAATGTAATTATAAGTTTGTAATCCTAAATAAGATTATATAAGTTATAAAGCACGACATTTAGCGAGTAGTTTAGTTTAGTAGTTCCGACATGTCGGTATTGCCCCGGTTCATTATGAATGGGATTGGCTAACGCGTTTTTGTTTATTTATTTTTAGATGGTGTGTTCTAAGAAAAGAACAACTAATAAAGCTTCGTGGGATGAAAATACAATGAAAAGGGTTTTTCAGCTGGTTCAAGAAGGGCGGTCTGTAAAAAGCGTAGATGCCGAATTGAATATTCCCAGAATAACCTTGCATGACCGTCTAAAATCAGGATCTACAGCAAAACCAGCCTTAGGGCGAAAATATGTCTTTACACCAGACCAAGAATCAATATTACTTGATTATGTAAAACAATTGGCAAACACTTTTTATGGTATTACCCTCACTGATTTAAGGAGATTAGTTTTTGATCTGACGGAGTCTTTAACGATAAAGCATAATTTCAACAAAGACACAAAAATGGCTGGAGAGGACTGGCTTGCTGGATTCCGAAGAAGAAACCCTACTGTGACTTTAAGAAAACCCTCAGCAACTAGTTTGAATAGAATTCTTGCTTTCAACAAAGATGAAGTAGATTTGTTTTTTCTAACTTGAACACAGTTTATGAAAAAACTGACTTTTCTTCAACTAGAATATTTTATATGGACGAAACTGGGATTTCTACCGTGCAGAAACCAGGTAAAATTCTAGCACCAATAGGTCAACATCAAGTAGGCTCTGCGACAAGCTGGGAAAGAGGGCGGAACATCACTGTTATTTGTGCTTTTAGTGCTTCTGGATCATACATTCCTCCACTATTCATCTTTCCCAGAAAACGAATGGCTCCTCAATTAGAAGCAGGAGGACTCGCTGGAGCTGTCTACAAATGTTCACACAATGGCTGGTCCAATGAAGAACTCTTCTTAGATTGGATGAAGCATTTTATAAAAATGACGAAACCTTCTGCAGAGGAACCTATGTTGCTCATTATGGATAATCACGGAAGCCACGAGCTACGAGCTGGCTAAAAAAACCCACATCCATATTGTCTCAATCCCACCGCATTCGTCACACAGGCTTCAACCCCTGGATTTGACGGTTTTTGGCCCACTAAAAAAAGCATTTAATGCAGAGTGTGACAGATTTTTGAGGGCAAATAGATTCCAAAAAATCACTGTGTATGACATTGCTTCTATTTTCAACGGAGCATATGTAAAGGTGGCAACAATGGACAAAGGTGTATCTGGTTTTAAAGCAGCTGGTATCTTTCCATATAATCCAGAAAGATTTGGTGAGGTTAACTTTATTCCAGAAAGAGAGAGTTCACCTCATGTCGTAATAGACCAAGATAAAGTAATTGAAAATGAAGACAATGATGATGATGTTGATGCCAATGTAACTCAGATGGAAATTGATTCTAGTGTTTCTGAAAATAAAACTACAAATCATCCAAATTTGAACATAACTGGCATATATAAAAGCCCTGAAGCTGGAACATCTTCAAACAGTGTGCATGATATACCGACAAAGGCAGAAAAAAGTCTACGTCGTGATCTGCTTGGTTTTAAACAACAGCTTTCAATAATATATCCTGTAGGCCTACAACAACCTAACAATCAACTCAAAACCAAAGGCAGACCTAAACAGCACTCAACTATTGTCACTGCTACTCCTATGAAAGCTGTATTACAAGAAGCGAAGAAGATCAAAAAGGAGAAAGAGGTAAAGGCCAAGATAGCACGTAAAAAACTCCTCAAAAATTCTTAAGTGCCCACAAAGAAAAAATTTAAAAAATCAAGAAGGAAAAAGTAGATGAAAATGTAAATGCCTGTAAAAATAAATCAAAAAAGTCAAATGTTGCAAAGAAAATAAAAAAAGTAAAGAAAACATGCAGAAGACAAATATCTCTCTTTCTCAGAGTCTTCGTCTGAAGATGACATTGATGAGTCGAAGCTGTGTGACGAAGGATGACATGGTAAATTTACTTGGAGAAGACTCGGAAATGTGTTTAGTGTGTGGAGAATTTTGAGGTAACGAACTTTGGTTTAGGTGTGTCGTTTGTGGATTTTGGGCACCCGCTGATTGTAGCGGATTTGATTCTGCGGAAACTATACTTGGACCATTGCATTAAAAAATAATGTCTCTTTTAATACATTAGTATACATTTTATTACAAAATATGTTTACTCAAAGTTTGGATTTGTAAATACTTTTTTATTCCTAATAATTCCTAATAATAATTTCCTCAATATTTGCACATTTATTTTACTAACTGTTCACCACTTCATTGTAAACGTTACGTGTACAATAAAAAAGTTTTTTTTTTTTAATTATTACAGCATTTAATTTGCCTTTTACAACCTATGTTGGCATTACCCCAAAGGTATGTCGGAATACCCTATTTCATGGGGCAATTCCGACAGGTGGTTATAGTTTACAAACAATTATTTACAAAAAAAATGTGAAGTTGTTTAAGCATATGCATATAAGAAATCGGTAGGCCACATTTTGAAGTAGTTATGTGTTTTATTTTGCATTTATATCTCTTTAAATACAAAATATAAAAATAAAAAATCCTTAAGGTGTCGCCAATTCCCCGGTTTACCCTAAGTAGGTTACTGGCACGAACAACGTTGGGGCTGGTAAGCCAGTCAAAATAAGATTTTGCTGGAAGGCTGGAAATCGTTGTAATATTTTTGTTTTAAATAGAAGTAAAAGGGTTAGAAGTTTGTCCCGCTTACATGTAAATAAAAAACCATCCATCCTACAGAAAAAAAAAACTTATCCCATAAGAATTGTAGAGCACAAAATCAGGTAAAAATTTTATATAGGCCTAAGTAAAAAAAAGTATTTGTTTTTTATATTAACTATTTTCGACCTATTATACTATATCACCTATAATTGGTTGAATTTTTATCGACAGTAGATGCGGAGTTTTGTGCTCTACAATTCTTATAAGATGTTTTTTCTCTATAATATTTTAATTATTTGTGAAAAATTTTAAATTGTCCAAAAATGTTGATGTTTTTGTGATCCTACGTCTGCAGCTCACTAAGAGAAATGGGACAAATATTTATATTTTGTTGTAAAACAAAGAGATTCAAACAATTTCTAGCTTTCCAGGAATTACTACCAGGCTCGGTGGGGGTTAGGTATACCAATGGGAATTCCAAATATTGTACGAGGTCTCATATTACAAATGTATCCTCAATCATCTGATCTTTAGTTACTAATACAGAATCAGAAGTAATAGCAAAAACTAATTAGCGAAACAACTAATACTACTACTATTTACTATTTCATAAAAGTAAATATTTATGTTACTAGGTCCCTAGGTATAGACTACGTGTTAGTTTTATTTTGTCACTTGCTGCTACTTGAAGGTTGATTTAACTCTCAATTTATATGATAAAAGTTGGAACAAAAAATTTAAAAAAATATTATCAGTTATTCGTTATTAGAAACTAATTTTAAAATCAAAATGAATTACTTATTTAAAAGAAAATGTACATTACAAATCAGAATATAAATAGTTTGTTTATGTGTAACATGGCTAGATACCCCTAAACGTATAGTTAACTCCATTTCTATATATTTTATGTAAAATCGATACGCTGCTAAACACATGTGTTTCATGAAATCATTATCTGCAGGTGCTAATTAAAGCTAGAATGCATTGATGAATAATTAGCTCTCCGGACGATTGCTCGTAATGCGCAGGCCTATGCTTTACAATATTATTGCGAACAGATTTAGTTAGTTTTACTACCCTTGTTTTTTTGTTTTTTTTTTTTAACGTTTTGCTGTTTTGCACTTAAGGCTAATGAAGACGGGACCTACAGTTTTACGTGGAATCCGAACCACAGCCAACGATGTCTGTTAAGAAACCATTTAGAAAATTATTCGGGGTCAATGGGAATTGAACCCGGAACTTTTCCATTGATGGTAGCCATGACGATTGATAAAGCTTTGACGCCTTAACAACCACGGCCATCGTGGCTCTTACTACCCTTGTATTTCTTCAGGTGGATGGAGAGAAATAAACCGAGTATAAAGTTAATTATTAGTAATTATTAATACATTTCTAAGATTTTTTTAAATAAAATAGTGATGTTATGTTTTAACCTATATTCCTATTCTGAATACTACACGTCCGTTATGCCTATATGTTTCTTAAATATCATATAATAATAATAATAATAACAACTATAACACAATACCAGAAGGTTTCAAATCAGTAATAATACACTTTGGCTACTAATCTGATGTAGAAGTGCGTCTATAGAAAGCTCAAATGTATTATACATACATTAATCCTAACCTAACTTTTAAGCTTTTATAGAGGTTACGGTTTTATATGTAGTTTATATTTTGTAATACTTACGCGTTCAACAATGAATTTAATTACAAAATTACAAATATTTAAATATTATTAAAATCTTTTTTTCCAAACATAATTTTTTTTAATAACTTTATATAAAATCACTGTTAAGAAATAAAAAAACAACACCTGGGAAAAATTGTAGAGAGTAATAATTTTGAAATGTGTTGTCATGATATTGAATGTCCTGTACTTTAAGAGAAAAGAATAAACCGGAAACGGATGAGCGTAGGCCTACCTAGCGATATATTTACTTATTTAAAGCTTTATTTTAATTTAAAAACCCGAAATTAAAATAAAAAACTAAGGCCCATATAGTAAAAGAATAAAGTTTGGTAATCCAAAAATAAAAAAGAGTTTTACTTAAGGTCATTACAAAAACAATTAAAAATTTGTTCGATATTTAGTTTTTAATATTCGTCCAAAATTGTCGATAAAAACCCCCATACCCGTCTTTACTGCACACTTAAACAATTTTTGTTTTGTTAAAAGGTTTTCGATGCAAACGGTAAATTTTAATACTGTATGGGCCATCATTTATTTTCTCTTATCTTTATCCACTAATGCATAATGCACATTGCTTTGTGATCGTGTCGTCGTGTGGGATATCATTTGAAAGTGTAACATTATGGAAAAATGTGTGGTATTAGAGATATAATATACTTTTTTTATATATATAGCAGGCGAAAAATATATTTAAAAAGGCATAAATATGTTTTTCATAAATCATCTGTATTGCAATACCTGTCACTACCCCCCCCCCCCCCTTAAATTATTCCCGCTGTGACATCCGTACGAATAATGTTATATAAAACCGAGTAGCGAATTTTCAACAAAAAAGTAGTGATAGTGATCCAAATTTAAAATAAAGATGTAACCATTTAATTATAAATTTGACATTTCCGTAGCCTAAGTATTATTATCATTTTGCTATTATTACTAATATTTAGTCCATACATATTTTAATTCAATGCCAGAAAATTTGCAAGTTGAAACGCAATTTCTGTGGGTTGTTGTTTGACTTTTTAATAAAATAAGGAAATTCAAATGTATATCTTACTAAAGTAAGAGTATTATTCATTGAATAATTTCATTAGAGCAATTCTTATATTTCACTTCAATTATATTGTTATTATTATTGCTTTTATGGTTGGTTCTTTATGTTGTTGTTGAGTCATGTTGTGCTGATATTGTTTATATAATATACTATATCAAAACCCTTAGCGAATAAGTTAAACAGTTTTTGTTTATTTTAAAATAAAGCGATGACATAAAATATCAGTTAAAATATACAATACGTTTTTGTATAAACAATATAAAATACTTATATAATTGCTGCAATTAAATTTACTTACAAAGTAAACGTTAATAAGTTCAAGAACGTTTAACATATTAATTATAAATGCATTTATTCAATAATTCTGCATATACTATAATTAACTTTTTGCGCATTTTATTACAGAAAAGTGACTTCTATTTAATAACCATCCCACTTGCATAGAAACTGGCGTGTTTGAAGAAGGAAGTAGGTTAATTTAAATACCTCATGCCTCTTAATCACGAAAAGACTTTCTTTGTGTTAATATTTCTTTATGTAAATACTTTATTTACATTAATAAAGCGTTTGTTTTATGACAAAATAGGTGATGACTAGGAATACAGTCATCGCTCGTCAGAACGCGCCCCATTCAAATACGTTAAGCATCAAAATACCTTCACATTACCTACGTGTTATTATTGTTTCATTTGGCTTTGATTCACTACACATGCAAGGCTATTACAATAATAAATTGGCATTAACAAAAACAAAAAAACAAAGAATTTTATAGCAAAATACAAATTTTAATGGGAGGGAACAAGAAATTATTCATTTAACAAGTAGGCTAATTATTATAACATAACATTACATAATTTGTTAAAAGTAAACTTGCCCAAATGAGTCGAAAAAGAAATGACTAAAAGAGTTGAATTAGTTAAAAACATAATCAAGTTAATTTAAAA
Source organism: Philaenus spumarius (assembly GCA_018207615.1). Classification (NCBI taxonomy): domain Eukaryota; kingdom Metazoa; phylum Arthropoda; class Insecta; order Hemiptera; family Aphrophoridae; genus Philaenus; species Philaenus spumarius. Next base: position 213,059 of record JAGFPH010000681.1, on the reverse strand, counting down.
TAATCGTACTCAAATTGTATTTAATGGAAAGTACGAAATTGTACCCACATCATGTCAAAGCTGTGTACAGTTTACAAACTCCTTCACATAGTAGCCTATCTAGACGATAGTAGCTAAGGTAAACAAATTTCAAAGGTTTTTGTTGCCATGTGGGGTTTATTTATCAATCTAGAACCAACTTGGAAAGGACGTGTACTGCATAAATTTAATCTGTACTGTTTATCACTAGCTTGACTGTACCTGTATATCTTTATTTTGCCTATTATCGCATTTACTGTTGAAGTAGAGTATCATCTTAATTAAGTATTAAATACTTTTGACTCTGAGTGTAAAAGACAAATTCTTATCTCTTTAAACGTAATCCTACATTAATCAGCTTTTTAAGACCTTTTCTGAAGGACAAATATTCTTTGCAAATATTCTGATTTTTAAAGAAACGAAAAAAAAACAATTATTCCACAGTTCAGATACGGATATACAAGACCATAGTACGATGTTGCTAGACCAGTAGGGATGCAGTATAGTTTAAAAATTGTAAATTAACCGAGCTTAAGCGAGGTCCTGTTTCAAGACCGTTTGGCATTTCGTCTGTCTGTCTGTCTCTCTTTTACGCCATTACGACCAAAAGCGTTGTTTAACTTTCTTCAAATTTGTCATAAATGTCCTTGAAGTCAGGAAGAACGACGCATGTGTAGGGATTTCTGTAAAATGCATTTTTAATTATATGAGTTTATACCTCGTAAATAAACCACAACGTATATTACTGAAATTGTTCGACGATTGTACTATGTCAATTCTAGATGTTAGAGTCAGTGACTTCAGTTCCCAAGATGGTTGGTTCGACTAACTAACACTTTGAAATAGAATGAGACTGTAAACTATAATTAATGTTTCTCTTAGTAATACCACTCCCCAATTTTTAAGTGACCTATAAAATATACGTATTTAAAGAAATTAAAATAGTCTTTAAAAATATAAATTGGATTCGTTTTAAATAGAACAAATTTGCAAGTTTCAAACTAGTAGTAGTTGAGTTTGAATCTATTTTTATAGTATTTGTAATAAAGTAGATTTTGTTTATGAATTTGTAAAAATTGCTATGTATAATTAATTTGCAATATGTTACGAAACGTATTTTTATCCAATAAATTTGTAACCTTTTGTATCTGCGCTGTATACTATTGATCTACCCAAACTGTATACAATTTAAACATTTAAATTTAAGGGGATGTTCCACTAACTATATCATCCTGATTTTTTATTTATTTGCTTATAAGAGGTTAGATAAATATTATACACTGTCAAACTCAAAATATTTGTGTATATATAAACTATATATGTACATTTATATATATATATATAAATGTGGGGGTTTACAGAATTTCATATATCTCCGGATCTAACAGTTGGAATTTGATGAAATTAGTGACATTTTGTTCACATTTTGTTACTCTAAATATTTAGGAGAGCATTTGACTCTATCTTCATTTAAAACATTTTTTATTAAACAACAATATTTTTTTTTAATTTTCGCATTTAGACAGGTCCTATCCTAGAATGATATGGACAGAATTCGTCCTAAATATTTAGATAAACTAATCAGGAATATATGGTAAAAATTTCAACTGTTTGCTGTAAGTAGGCCTACTTCCTGAAATATATAAATTGGTTACTTAAAAACTTAAAAAACACGGAAAAATCAAACTTGCGGAAATCCTTGATCAAAGTAGTGCATTGGATTCAACCAATATTTTTGTTTTGTAAGGAGTTTATGAATGTAAACAACTCAGGTTACTTTTTTAGTGTTATTAGCCACAACAATACAGAACTTATGAACATTACTGAAAGACATAAAATAAATTTAGAGTCCATAAATGAGTGTAGGCCTAGATAAATATTGAAAATAACAGAAAAAAAACCAAAAGATCAGACTCATAATACCGAATATTTTGTTGTTTAAAAACAACCTACTCAATATTTCAATCCCTCTTCTTTTTTCTTCATATCTTTTTCTCTCAGTTGAGCTTGCCTGAGTTTTCTTCTATATTCGTTGTACTTTATAGTTTTACGCACTTTTGACTGATTTAGTCGCTTTCTGTCGAAGCGCATGGCTATTTTACAAGTCAGTTCCAGGACTTGCACCACTACTTGATTGAAAATCAGCTGATTGTTGCTTTTGGTTCAGAGACAGGCCAGTAAGCATGTTAGAGACATATGTAACAGGGTGTATTAATTCAATAGTAGCAGAACTAAACTTATAAGAACTGAATGGACAAAACCAGCGCTCATCAAGACTAGCCTTCGCTCCGGTTATGAAGTGTAGGCCTACCCGACTCATATATTATTTTTTATTATAGTAAATAGGTGTCGCAACCCATTATATATATTTTTTTTTCTTGAAGCTACTTCTTGAAGCTAAATGTAGAAATATCAAAATTGAATATCATATCATTTGAAATATCAAAATTCAATTAAAAAAATTTTTTGCCGATTTTTAGTAGAACATCCCCTTAAAAACAAATATTGTATTATTTGAAGTTAGAGTTTAACTGTGCTTATTTATAATAGAGTGTACTAAACGTGGCTTAGAAAATTGCACTTCTTGTAAATAAAAAAAAGGCACTTCAGTTTAAAAGTAGGTAGATATTTAGCTATTTTTCTAAATAATTAATAAATCGTTCTCTTGCACCCTAACTTCACACAGGCAGCAGCTTCTTACAAAATCACACAGCGGACTAAACATCGGGTAAAATACTTTAGTAATTTCCTGTATTTATTTCCATTAATTTAGGCTTCACTACCAAAATACATGTTTTTACGTTCCTACAATTTTAGTTACTGACTATAACGCCAGATTCAAGACTTATTAAGTTTTTTAGAATAAAACGAATAATCATTGAGGTAATACGTATTTATAACTTAGTAATAGTTTTGTCCTGATGAAGTCAAAGGTTATAGTTATCCTTTATGAAACTAATAATATAACTAACCAATCATAATGTACTACAATCGATAGTCATCCTAAATCTATTAATCACGTAACAAATCGATAGTGAGTCAGTGTGACCTGAATTCATAAGTTCCAATAGGCCGAGTTCAGGTTATTCACTCCAGCTAGATGCAGTAAATATAATACATGATTCACGCGAGTATTTAAATTATAATAAATTAATTTAATTAATTGTTGTATAATTAACTTGGAATACTACCCATAGTTAAACCACTTTCATTTGTGGGATTGTATTTTATATGTATTTCATTTCATTGGGTTTATTAGTGTTTTGATGTTCAAAATTATTTAAGTTGAATTTTTGATAAACGTTTGTTGAATTATTTTGATCAAAAATCATTTTTAGATATTTTTAACATCGTTTGTGTTACTTATCTGACTAAACTAAAGAAATATTCGATTTTTTTACAAAATGTTTTATTAAAATTGTTATTTCTATTATAATATTTAAGGTATATACTAAACATATTTCTCCTTATGTTTTGATCCCATTAGGGAACTGTTATTTTCATAACGTATCTATAGTGTGATAATACAAAACTTCGCGAACACCGTGCAGGATCTAGTCCTACGTAGATGGTGTTTTTAAGCATTTGTTCAATGTTCGGTGTAAAATAACTAGTAGGCTTCCTTTAAAGTGGCTTTAAAAATGAAGAGAAGATGTGCCAGACTCGGTTTTAAAGAAGAAGACGGCAAAATTATAGTGTATTTGATTAAAATTCTTCAAATCGATTCTGAATCCTTTAGATATAATAAGTTAGTCGTTGTACTTACACAAAATCCTTCAAACACATAGGTAATGAATTGTTTGTAATATTTATGTAACTAAGAAATTGTAATAGTTACAGTTTAAAGAAATAAAATCAAAGTAGACTAATACAAAAGTACTGCATTTATCATACTATTTTGCTTAATGCACAAAGTTGGCCGGTTGTAACGCATATTTGTGACGATAAGTGATCAGCGTTATAAAAGAACGATACATAGAATTTATGTACAGGTTATTTAATCAATAAAAATTACAGGTTCAGAACAAATTGAGAAGTTTTTGCCGTTTTAAAGCAGATCCTAGTCAAATATATATTGATTCAAGTCAATTAAATTAATTAAATTAAATGATTTCATTTTTGGTTACCTCTTGACTACCTTTCGTTCCTTTCTTCTTGGTATAATAACTATTCTGTAGAAACTGTTCAAAACAAGTTCATGGTTTTTTGTACTTTTCTTGCCAAAAAATACAAAATGGTGGAATAAGAGACGGGTTTGAATATTATTTGGATTAATTGTTTATGTTTGTAAAATAACAAGTCTGTATAGGATTAATGAGAACAGCGAGGAGAAGAATGGAAACAAGGTTTTAATAAGTATGCCAAATTTAAAAGGGTATTTATTAACAATCTGTTAAAATGTTAGCCATATCCAGTTATACACATTTTTGTTTTGTCTTGATTTTACACTAGCATCGTCTTTGTTCTCTTTTATTTTAATTCTGTAGGCAAACTTTGAAAAATATAGAAGGCTACAACTACAACCAAAATTTAAAGATAATGTTCAGATTCATTCTTCCCATCCATGATCAAAGCACCATTCAATCCATAATTGATTCTTTAATAAAATTTCAACTATGACAAGTTAAAAAAGAATGTAGATGCTACGGACGTAGAGGGAGACGGACGAACGGACCCCCGCAGTTAAGCCCAAATAAGCTAGGATGACTTTGCGTTCCTTGCGACAAGATTGCCTTTAGAACCTGACTGAACTTCACATCCAGTGATTTTACTGATAAACCTACTTATCGATCTGATGGCTAGTTGACCCTTAACCCTCACTGAACGCTTCATTTGGTACATCTGGACAAATCCAAACAATCAACATTACATCTGTGATCTGAGTAAGGGACATATTACTTCTATTATTAATCTACCATCGTTCAAACAAATCCAAATCAATAAAAGAAAGTAACAATTAAAATTGTTTTTTTTTATATTCTGTAATTAACTAAATTAACTTAAAACTCAAAGACCGGAGCCTTTGTTACGATTTTCACGAATTATTTGTATAATGTTCCTAAAAATGGGTAATTCCGTAGTTAAAATGTTCCACTCGGTTGTGTAATAATATATTACGTTAAAAACCCGGTAAATTGGATTTTTCCGTGCGAGCATGATAGTTCCTGCGCGAGGCGTAGCCGAGTGCTTGATTTTCATGCAAACACGGAAAACCCTACCGGTACGATACTTTTCTTTATACTTCACCAAAAAGTAACATACTTTTAATCATTAAGTTTTTTTATTTAAACTCAATACACAACTATAATTTATTTTAAAGAACTGTCATACTATTTGAAATTAATATATTTATGTAGTACAATTAGTGTTATTTTGGATATTTAAGTCTTTGCTGGTAGTGTACTTTTGCTTAATGGAGAAATTTTTGGAACACAAAAGATGCATAAACCACTATGTTTAGGCTACTATTTTATACTTTGGAAGTAACCTCTCTTAAATAAATGGGTTATTGTTCAAATCAGCTGTTTAGATAAAATTTATATATTTATTATTGTTTTGAAAATCAGCTGGTGCACAGAAAATTTACGGTGTAGTACATAGAAAATGTTTTGTGTAGTGTACGGAAAATAAGGACTTAGTTGTCTACGAACACATATAGAAGACAGCTGTTTTCAGTGTAGTGTAATAAAAACAATGTGAACAAATATTTTTTAAATCATACAAGTAAATTGTAATGTTTAATTTTGATTGGGCTGAATATGATATTTGAGGGGATTTTAGGGTCGCTGACAAGAATAAGCACATAAATGTTAACTTTCGAGACACAAGGGCCGAAATAGCAAACTATATTAAGTAAAATACAAAACAAAAACTATCAATTAAGACCTATTGGGGGCCTCTCAGCTTGAATACAAGGTCAAAAAGAAAACAAATTACCAAAGCCTAGTTCTTACATAAATACAGGCATTTTGAACGATGCCTGCTATTTTATGAGTTAATATTAATTTATGAATGTAACAGCTTAAATTTAAACAATTTCATTGATATGAAAACTTTAAACGCACGATGGTAAAATTTTGTGGTACTACCTTTATTGAGTAAATATCTTGTAAATAGAACGGGTAACTCGCACTTACTTCGAGGTATGTACTGCCAGACCCCACAGGCTGTAATCTCGGCAGTTAATTTTCATCCGTTTAATTTAAAATCCTACGAACTAGTACAACATACAATGGATACCGTGCATACCCAAATTGAAACCAGAGAGGATGAAAAAAGCAGGAATTTTTCAATAGGCAAAAAAGAAAATGATTAGAAAAACGTTATTTTTTAGAAAAAAAAACGTTCACTAATTTTTTAGAAATATGTCGAACTTAGTACGACAGTTAATAAAAGTAATTTACACTTATTTATTGAGTTTAAGACAAATCTCAAATCAAGGGAAGCAGCATGCTTTTTATTGTTGGTAGTAAAATTCGCACTTGTTATTGGCTTTATACTTGAAACTTTTGGAGACATCTTTAAGTTTGGCTGTTAAAGATGTAGCCTATATACTAAATGTAAAGATGAAACATCAATTACAGTTGAAATAGATACGTAGGCCTAAGCACACGGAACTGAGACAAGAATTACATGTATTAACAATCTACATTTTGCTTAATATTAATATTTGAGGCATTTGACTTACATGGTCAAAACTAGCTTTACAAATAATTAAAGGTATTGTTACTAGCTTATACACTAATTTATAGATGACCTCACATAAAGTTGATCACATTATTATCACTTCTGTCCAAATCTGGTGTAAAGTACTCGCCTACTAAATCTAGTTTATTACTTTATAGCAGCAGTGGTTAGTTCACGCCCTGAGTTGCCCTCTGCTCTCTAATCTTCCATCAGTGAAAGTACTGATAACATCGTTGTTTCTCATGACATTACTGAGCTCTGTAATTTTGTTTAATTTCAAACAACGATCTTTAATACTGGTTGACATAACCAGTGTCGAAGGCGACAATGGTGTTAAAGCCTGATATCACTTATCGGAACTCTGAAATAAGCCTTCATTGTTATTTGTAATGCAATTCTTGGTTTTAATTCTAATAATAATAATAATAATTTTTTATATTTTGAATAAAAGTTGAGTCACAAGTTTTCACCTGCTATTTAAACTTGATTTGAATTAAGTGATAATATTTCGAAGTACTGAATTTAATGCAAAAGATTGTCTGGAATATAGGTTAAAGGTACTTATTTAGAGATAAGTTGTAAGTTTTCTAGGTGTTGCTTGTCACGGGTATACAATTACTAAAATACCAATATTTAAATACAAATTACTAAAGTAAATATGTATATAGTTTTACTGTGTGTGATATTATATTATTCCTGTTTATATAAAACTAAATCAACTTCATAAAATAAATATAGGCCTAGTTAAATAATTTTGGTCACAATTGTGTGAGCGGAACGAGCACTATATGGCTAACCTGCCAAGAACTCAAGGGTCTTCCTTAATATTTGTATAGTAACGAAACTACAAAAAGTAATTTTATGTATTAAAGTATAAAATAAAAAACGGCGACTGTTAATAATTGTTAGGCCATAGTGAATTGTGTCTAATCAAAATAATAATAATAACGTTATTATTGATTTTATTTACATTGAGCAGTTTGTATGCAATAAAATATTAGGCTAACTTTTGAAAAAGTTAATTAACTAACGCAACGTTTTTATTTACTTCCATGGTAAAGATATTTTAGAAAGTTTACAGTTTATATTAAAAGAAAAGAAGATCGTTGTCGGCCTGATAATAACCCACTATTACAAAATATCTCTGAATTAATATTCTAAACCCAAATACTCTAATTATACATATTCAGAAACATTAAGTAATATTTAAGAAACCAGGAAAGAAGAAGGACTATATAATAAATACTAAGCAAATTCTTCCTTATTAATCCTTTTATAACTTGATACCCTCAGCTAACTCCTCATTCGTCTTGTGCGTCGTATTTGCCTTCCAACATTCTTGTTAACGATAATAAATCAAACTTAATTCATAATAAATCTTGTTTAATAAATGGTGTTGTATGTTAACCTACTCAACTAGTAGGTTTTCTTTTAAGTTTATATAATTTAATATATGTAAACGATCGACGTATTTCTTTCGTATTTTGTAAATATATTCAAATATTTATACATTTAATTGTATATATTCCATAACTTTCCTTTGTAGTTTTTTGTTTGTTAGAATAATTTCTAAATTGTGTTCTACTTTCTCACTGTGTATACATAAAAATAAAGTCCTAACTGTAATAAGTCTTAACTGAAATAATAATTAAGGGCGAATCATTGCACCAACAAAGCTAATAATTTAGAAAACAATGTTATTGTGTTAATCATTTCATAAATTTTTGTAAATATAGCGTTTTAAATAATAAACTTAATTTTCAAATGATAAAAAAACATTACAAAAAACTGTTTGACAAATAACTTTTTATCATACTGCTTCAAAAATATGTTTTTCAATACATGCATCGAGTTGCTAAAGTAGCTCTTTTTGAGTCAGCTAGAGTCAAGGACATCAGCTGTTACTTTTCGTTTGTATAACTATTAATTGATAGAACTATTTAACAATAGTAAACAATCGATAAAACAACTGATGCATTTCATTGTAAATAACCGATAAAACAGCTGTTACAATCGATTTTAATTTATTATTGCACTTTTTATTTTATTTGAGATCAGAAAATGTCGGAAAATACAAGTGACATGGAAAGTAAAGATGTATTTCAAAAAGATAACAAATACAAGAAGACTTATTACCTACTAAATTTCAAAAACTGTACGAAGAGGAATATAAGCAATTTAGTGACTGGTGTTTCAAACAAAGCGTGAATACTATACAAACAACAGTAACATAAAATAGAACTCAACACAACTAGGTTATCCAGGATTAACTAACTTTATCACTAAAAATTAAACCTATTTGAATAACTTTTTTAAGAGTATAACAAAAATGAATATAAATTCTAACATAATTGTAAGCTTTTTAAGACTAACTCATTGAATTGGCCTTTGCGATAAAAAATATTCTGTTTGAAAGTAGCGGTTATTGTGCAGTTTTGATTGTTGGAAATGTATAGACCACGTTGTGAAGCTAATTAAATGAATAAAAAAATAGACAGTCAGTCTTTATATATTTTATAATGTGTTGCATTTTGTATAGTGTTGTTTTATTAAGCTTAAAAGTAGATCTTATAGTCAAAAAGTTAGAAATGACGATCCAACAATCGATAGTCAGAAATATTTGATCTGGCAATCGAAAGATAGACGTATTCGATATGGCAATCGATACTCCGATGTATTCGATCTGTCTGTCGGTAGACCTAGAGGTTAGAGTGTACTTATGCAGCAGCTATTTGTTTATAATAGCAGGAACAAAATGAACGCTAACTTTTGAAGGTAAACAGGTTATAACATTATATATATATATAGTACTCTTTATATTGTTTGCAAAAGCCTATAACGAAAAATATAGTTCATCACTAGGATCAAAATCGTTCATTTTCAGTTAAACTTGATCTCGTAAAGAAAAGCTTAACTTTTGGTCCTAGTGATGAAATATACCATTTTCGTACATGATATTCACTAC
>JAGFPH010000681.1:153332-174949 GCA_018207615.1 Philaenus spumarius | reverse complement strand
TACACAAAACTTGTGCATAAATAATAGTCTCAAACTTGCTTGTATAATTTTTAATCTCACTACAACTACAACGGATTTGAATCAGTTTAAAGAACTGTTGAATATTGATGTTGAACATTCTGTTTATTTTTAGTCTATCAATACAAAAATGTTGTTAGTTTAATTAAAAATGTAGTCTATAATATTGTAAAAATAATTATCATTTCAAAATTATTGATTGTAGAAGGTAAAACATACGCAGGAATTAAAAACAAACCGGATAAGTTTGAGTTTGACTAGCGTGTATCCTAAAATAATCCCTAAAATTACTGAAAGAGTTCACTTCTGATAAAATATCCTAAAATAATAATACAGACTATAAATATATATGCTCACAGTTTGTTCTCTATGATGTTCTAGCATTCTCGAAATTGTTGCTTCACTTTATCATGAAACATTATCAACATCATCTCGTCATAATATTCTTAATATAGCCTACTTCACCCAATCAAAATAATCATGACGGGGATAAAATAGACTTTAATATTATGATTACGTGCCACTTTAGCTATTATTTGGCAGTATTAAAGTTGGTAAGTATTTTGAAATTTTAAACAAATACCTAAATCAACGATAATTAAAAACTATACTCGTTCTGAAAGTGTGCGTGTTAGGGTTTGATCATAAATTATAATTAGACAAATATCATATTTAAATACCACCCTTCATGTGACCGACCAGCTGTTTGACATCTCTTTAACCTACACATGTTCAGCCGTCCTGCAATGATATTTATTTAATAAGGAAACGATTCAAGGATCATATTCCCCGCCTGGAGACAGAAGTTACTTTGTCACGCCAACTCAGCGCCAGACTGTCCTGAGGGTGTGCCGTGTCTCATTCCTTCTGTCAAAATACAAAGTCTTCGCCTCGCCCTTACCCTTCATACCTGATCAAATTGGCAACTGATAGTTTTTTTCACTTTCTACAATTAGCTTGGAGTCAGTTTAGGCAAGAAATTTAGACGGATATTACGGTTTAATGTTTTGAAGTAAAGAGGATTACGAAGTGTAAGATTTGTAACAGCAATTATTTTTGTAATGGGTTTTTTAGTTAATTTTTGTATCATACATGTTTATTGCCTTTAAGTATTATTTATTTAATATTCTGTGTGAGGTTCTTTAGATAACTTATAACGCTGGTTTCGTTAAGTCAGCGTTTGTTGATAAGAACGAAATGTCATGATATATTATTATTTTAGTTTGAAAATAAAACTTTGAAATATGGTTTTGTTAAAATATGATTGCCAAAATTGTAAATCAATATTATTATTTTTGTTTTCATTGTGCAACTATGTTTAGATACAAGCGTACCTAAATATTGAGCTTGAACTCAAATTACAGAGTATTTATTCAATCGTCTTTTAAGGAAAATATCACATTTTTTAGTTCAATAACTAGCTTATAACTGTTACAGTTTCTCTCAAAAATGTATCTACTATAGCTCTTGTATGGATGGCTTTGCGTAAATATACGAATTACTTTTAAGAACTGATTTGTGTTAAAAATGATTTGTTTATTAAATATTTTGTTCTGAAGTTAATTTATTTGTGTGATTTTAAACATAGGCCTACAATTTGCTATAGGTTATAGACATTCTAACAATTATTTCTAACTGTAACAACTCAATTACATACATTTAGGCATATCTTTCATAGAATTCATGAATTCAATATTAGGCCTATATCATAGTCGGACAAAAACAGAACACAACAATAATCAGTTGATTTTTAATTTATTTATTGTTTTAAAAATTAATAAAAATATATCGATCTGATTAGCCTGGAAAGAGAACCATTCTGAAAATTCTGAATTTGTGTAAATATTGTGAAAAACATTTACGAATAACTTGTTTAAATATTTATCTTATAGAATTGAGCATACAGATGCCCTTTGCACGAGACCATATATCTATGCAACCCTTCTACAAAGATGCCTGCCTGGCCTCTATCACCCTTATGATTAATTTCATAGGCTTACCAACGTTCCGTCTCATTACCCAACAATTTCGCGTTGACATAAAAACAAGACATTAATGTCAAGTCCCCTTCCCTTTCCGGAAATAACTCGGCGTCGGAATACCGGAAACCAAGATGTGTAAGTAAGTTACGGTTAATTTGGTTATTACTGTAGTGGCAAACATTGCAATATGATTTATAGGTTAAAAAAACGTAAGATTTTTCTTATTTAAACAAACTGTAAGTGTTTAGGTGTTTTAGTAATTTATTAGGTTGTCTTGGATATTTATTTCCTGTTGTAAAATTCCATATTAACTTCCCCTATAATTATTTGTATTTAGGATTATCGATTGTTCTATCGATTTTGTTGTTTAGTTTAAATTTATTTCACTATGATTATTTTTAAATATGTTTAAACGTGTTACATATTTTGTTCTCCAACTGGCATACATTTTTTAATGAGTTTAAACATGGCTCATATTTCCAAACAATGTTTATGGGAGAGGCGTTAAGTGGGAAGAAATTTAACAAATAATTTATTAAAACTAAATTTCATGAAGTGTGTTCACTTCACAATACGTATAGAACAGTGAAGTCACTAACAAGCTAAACAACATGTATTAATATACTAAGCAAAATATATAACAGTTCGAAATTATTATTGAACAGAGTGAGTTTTAAAAAACTTACATCCTCTATAGTATTTATAAAAATGGAAAAAGTTACGCAAAATATAATCTAGGGACAGTTATACACCGTCTTGTCAGTAGAAATTTTAGGGCAACTATTTACAAAATCCCAAAGTCACCTTCCCCTCCCCCACCCCATCTCAAAAATTTGTAATGGACACATAAATACCTATGGTTTGTGGTACATTAAATTGAAACCCTTTAAAAACCATGAATTTCTTTGGTAAGAAAATTTAGATCAGCTTACTCATTCGCTCAAAAATGTTTCTTGTTATAATTTTATATTTTTTTAAAAGACGGTAAGGGATATCGAAAATCAGTTCTCGACAGTTTTTTATCTTTTATCCAAACCCCACTCCTATCCCATATCAACAGTTTGTAATGAACACATATTTTATAACTAGTGATAAATCAAATTAAAACCCTTTAAAAAACCTGAAGTGCTATGGTAATAAAATACTAAAAATAGCTTGACGTATTATTACGTTAAATGGAGAACAAGAAATTAAAGTGAAAGTGCAGTATGCAATCTAAGGCATAAATTATTATTTTTGCTTATGCATTGATAAGGAATTAATTGTTATGAGTCTGTGATCAGAATAACTTGGCTCTTGTTTATTACATTCTGTTACCAAATCCATTTTTAATCCAATTTTTAATATTCAACTTTGTAAAAAATTTATTTTTGCATAGTGCGAAAACCTATTTTTATAAAATTCTAGAAAATATTTTACAAAATAAACTGTTTGATCGTAGCGAACGAATCACAGAAATTAATGTTCTTTAAAGGGCAACAATTTGTTGTGTCACAAGCCATATGTGTCCATTAAAGCAATTTGAGAAGACTGGGGAAATATTATGTCCAACTGCGCCCATTTTATTACTTTAGAAATAAGACTAACGTTTAGTCAGGTAGCCCAGCAAGAATTCAGACACAGTATTTAATGTAGCCTATTTACTTGCATATTATAAATAAACTTCTCATTAGTTTTGTATTTAATTTATAATTAAATAATGAAGTGTTCTAAATACGTAGTAATAAAATCAAGATTATTTTTAAATGGCATGTCCATAACATGTATTGAAATAAAAAATATCCAATAATCTACTCTTACCAATCACTTTATATTTTGGTTAGTAAACGTTTTTAAAAGAAGAGTAAAAGGATTTACAATAACTGAAATATGAAGTTATAATTTGGCCTAACCATTTTTAATAAGTTAATGATATTTTTAGGCCTTTGCAAGTAGCCTACATCTTTGAATTTGTGTTTCTGATAAAAAATGAATTGCAATTTAAAGCTTGATTCATGGAATACTAAACTTATTGTAGCCGTTTTTTGGGGTCTTTATGTTTAAAATGCCATTTTCTACCTAATAGCAGCAAAAGGCATACTATTATTATTATAAATCCGGATAACGTGGTCATCGTACTCGCGCGTTACCTGACATCCAAGTTATTTATTTATAAAGTCAAATATCGCTTCATTGTCTAATTATAAAAACTGCATTCGTTCACAAAGCCAAAAATACAAGTGTTATAACCCGAGGACAAGGGTGAAAGGATGTTTACTGTAGAGGAAGAGGGGTGGGGAGAGGGTGAAAGTTGCTCTCTTGAGTGTTATTGTGTTTCTAAACAAGAGGTCCTTTTGTCGGCCTTCATTAACACGCCCTCAACCAACAATGGTAACATCTAAGTGTGTTTCTTGTAACATGGTACTTCATTAGGCACTTCCATGGCACTATTTCGGGAAATACTTATTTGCGAATTTTCTAAATAAATCCACAAAAATGGACGAAAAGGACTCAAACAGTAAGCTCTAGCTGACCCCAACCTAATGTTAGAGGAGATTTTCTTACAGAACTCGTAATTTTATGAATTTTCCTCTGTGGTATTTATTTTCTAACAGAACTTTTGAATGTGATTACGGAAAAATTGTAATTGAAACTGGAAAATATTCACATACTTCATGTTCTTCATCCTTCTAAAAATGTAAATGGTTTAAAAAATATATATAACCTGATGCTATACCCGCATATTATTATTATATTTATATGTCAATGCAACTACAGTTACTTTCAAACATGAAACGCCGCCTTGAAAAAACTAAACATTTTATTGAAGGTGTGAATTAAAACTTAAATTTCTACTTGTTGAATAAAAGTATAAAAAATGCAGTTAGTAGGTTGCATTTCACGTTACAGAAATACAATAAAAACACTCTGGAGCTGTCTAATTTGTAAAACAAACTGGTAGAGCAAGTGAGAGATGGCTTGAACTGACAAATAAGCACTACGAGAATCATGCCTTTTTTTAATATCACATGTAAAATCTTGTCAAAATATAGCATCACTCAAGATTGTGTAAAATGTATTTTGATTTCACTCAGATAATCATAAAGTATTTAAGGCTTTATTCCACGCTTTTTAGTTTAAGCAGCAAAAACAAATAAAACTATTCAATAATTAAATAATATTTACTGAGAATAGTCGTGATCTAGAATTATTATTTTGTGTGTGCAATAATTAAAATTCATTTAATCTTATTTACAAAAACGTTAATTTGTTAATCACTGCTATAATTTCATAAAATTAAAATCTGCATGTAGTTTTTATTTAAAATCAGGTGTAGCCTAATACTTTGAATTTATCTGAATATTAATGGTTCAAATTCTTTTAAAGCAAATATTATTTGATTGAGAAATTTGCTTTTTTTATTTAGTTCATATGTTTACAATGTTTAATTATGGTGTATTATTATTAGGTATGTGTTTATTTATCCTTATCTGTTAACAATCTTATAGTTTTCTTTATTTAGCTCCATTACCTGGACTTTCTACAAACAATGAAGCCTATATTAATTTGAATCCATATTTACTTAAAATGTGAAAATCCGCGCACTGTAAAATATGTAACACATTTATTTGAGCTCCATCTTAAGGATTAAAAATACAACTCGACTCTAATTTAATATACTCTACAACAAGGAATGGACAACAGCTCCTGCGACCAGACGAGACGAGATTCTAATGAACTCAGACTTCCGAACAGGGAAGAAAAAGAAGAAAATTCTCAACTGCTCTAATTGGCGCAGAGGTTTAAGTTGGCGCCAAACAGAGATTGTTTGAAAATGGAGCAGGGACGATAGCCATCAGATGTTATGTTTGAATTGGGAGCTCGTGGCTGCATGATGGTACAGTAGAAGACGTGACAACTAAACTGCGTCTTGTAGAAAAGGAACCGAATAATGTTGGTTAAATTTTCGTGCATATAAAGATTTCTTACGGGATTGCTATGTAAAACATGTGTTTTATGTACTTGAGAAAACGTCAACATCGTGCGCATTCCAAGGTTTAAAACTACAAGTTAACTTTACAAGGCCTACGTACAAGTTCTTCTTTCATTGAACTTACTATATGTCATCTGACACTCCTTGATATTTTATTTCCAACTGACATTTTTTTTAAACGACCACTACGTTACCTTAATTTGATTAATGATTGGTTAAAATATTCCTATTCCTTATTTTAACAGAATATCTTTAGCCTATATGATTGGTTATATACTAGCGTAATATTTTTGTCTATTTAATTGTGAACATACAATGTTTAAACTTAAACATGTTTAAAACTTGGTGCAAAATTATTAATTTTAAGTATTTTAAATCTGAAAAATTTCAAGAGTGGCAAACAGAATGTAAAAATATGACAATTGTAATTACTTTACGTAATATTTTAATATTAATTTTACGTGTACAGATTTAGGCCTACGGGTTTTGTTATTAAGACAATCTGTTTATTATGTTTCTAAGAAGTAGAAACAAGTACTAGGAAAATGGACAAAATTCATAAAAAAACAAAGAAGTGATCATACAACATAGTTACAGAAAAGGTTAAGGCAAACTGCTCCCATATCCGACAATACCAGGAAATTAAATCCAAATTTGTAACAAACTATCCAACACACAAAAGCAATAATATATATAAAACCCCTAACAAACCCTGCATTATCCCAGCATGAGGTAGTATATCGAAGGGTATTTCCTTTGAATAGAAAGGTCGATCCTATTCTTGAGGTTCAAATCGATTACAGGGACAATATGGCAACAATGTCCAATTGCTTGTGTAAATGTATACAGGATTTAGGCAGTGATCGACCCCGCTATTGTTAGATGACAAAAGGACTATCAAGCTGGGCTCTTAGTTACTTCCGAAATCTTCTCAGATCACGTGTGCCGTAACATCATGGTTTTAAGGTATACAAGGGAGGAGATAGAAAAAATATTTTTTAAATTTATAAATTTGTTTACAAAAGTTATTGGACTTAAATTTTAGGCATAGGCTAAGTAGTTAATAAATAGTTTGAAAACATTTCAAGTACCGAAATGATCAAACGAGAAGACATTCAGTTTTGTATTAAACATGTATCTCCCATCTTAGTTATCTGTATAAACCAATTTTCATGTTTTTAACCTTTAACGGGAATTATTGAAATATATCTATGAAATTCGTATAGACTTTCTTGTATACCATATTTAGGCTATGTATAAATTTCAAAACTAAACAAAACTACCTAACTTGAAAAAATATACCCGGTCACACTAATGCAGGACAAAGTTTCATTCGGTTGCTTTACTTTTAAATAAACAAATTATAAAAACAGCAACTTTATACATGTTTTCCGGTCTAATTCTGTTATTATTATTATTACCATTATTTTTGTTATTAATATCATTATTATTGTAGGTTTCTAAAGCAAATCAAACTGCGTCTTTTGAGGGTTAAAATTTTCAAATTAAACTCTTATTGTGTACAGCAAAATAAGGTAAAGTTTAAAACATGCCTACTTGAAGTTTTTAATAGGCTATATATTTCTCTATTTGAGTTCGTATTTACAAATTAAATGCTTGTAATTAATAAGCCTGCGGTAAAATGTGTTCTTAGTGAAATCTTGTACAAGTAAAGTAGTACTGTAATACTATTTTTATACTTTTTAAGTCGCTGTTATTTGCTCGGATTCTATCTGTTAGCATATTAGTTTATAAACAAAAAACAACAGTTACAAATAGTTTCACAATACTCGTATTACAACACTTAACACTTCTAAAGTACAACAAAACACCCTCAAGCGGTCACTTCGAATGATAACTGTTGTCCTTCATGAACCGGAACTATTATTGCGCTACTGATGATATTTCCGTTTCCTCAACAAGATGTCCTGTGGTTTAAAAACTGTTACTTTGGGTTTCTTGTTGAACAAAAACCAGAGTGTATTTGATGAAAATAAGAGACTCGAATGTAAAAGTTGCAATACCAAAGATAAATGCGTGTTGTCACTTTATTTACTTTGATTATAGTCAAAGAAGTATTCATCAGTTATATATTTTGAAAACTTAAATGATATATGACACAAATTTATAAACAATAGGATTATTTATTAGAATTGTTAATTACAATAATGTTTCTCACGCTTATTTGTCGAAACACTATTTGTTTGTTAATTTAATAATTTCTCTTTACCAAACCTCGAATTATCTGGTTGCTAAAGGCCTAATTGGAATATACAGTAGTAAAGGCCTAATGGTTGGTAAAGGACCATTTATTTATAGTTTCAATTCCTCACGTCTAAATATTGGTGTATATGTAGGCTTATCGGATATTCCAATTTTATATTTAATATTTTCAAGTTAAGGGTCTGCTCTAGTAAACGAGAAAGTAACCAGAAACCCAACGGCTTTCACTGTATCCCTATCTAAACAGTGCAATTTCTTGCAGCTGAACGCTTTGACATTGCCTCATTTCAAACCATTTTATAAGTCTATCTTTTTTAATTGAGTGTTGAAAAAAAACGGAATATTCTTTGTAAAATTTCGGATCCGGCTTGCAAATTATTTTTCATTATTATTTTTTATTGTGTTAAGAAAAAAATTCAAACTTTGTATTTACAAAATTCAATTACATAACAAATCAAAAGCATTTAAAAAAAATTAAATTGCACGACGGATGCGTATTGTGACTGTGCTTAAAATGAGACCTTGCAAACAATTTTATGATAAAAAGTAAACGAAATAAATGGTTTGAAATTTAACATGGCTCTTTTGGAAAAATCCAAGATGGCCGCCACTACAGCAGACCCTTAAGATCAACTAATCCTTTTCAAAGAGACTGTGTTACTTTCAGTTATTTTTGGCAGCGCGCTATACACAGTACCGCGAACAAGCATATAACACAACTCACTTTTTTAACTAAATAAATTTTGATTTTGTTATTAGTGTATAAACATCATATTAAATATGTTAACTTAAATTTTAAGTTAACAAATAAAAAAGTATACGTAAAATATCCTAAATTAATCGTCAGTACTCACATTAGAAACGACCTTAAGGCCATGATTCACAGTTAAAACTATATAAGATATGTCTCTATGTCAACACTAAAAAAACTGTCTCAACTAATTAAAATAAATTAAGAATAGTGGAGGGGGAAATGGAGGGGAACCAAGCGAAGGGAGGGGACGTAATGAGTCGTACAGACAGACAGACGGACGGACGCAGGAAGAGGACAATGCAAAGTCTTTGATAGAGCAAAGCTTGTGTGGTCACATTTTACAAAGAACTGAGTACAAGCTTGTTGATAGTTGATGAGATAATCAGATGTTTTGGCTTCTGTAAGTTGTTTAGATTTGTAAGATTAGTAGCCTATTGCCAGCTCCATCACTTGAACCTATATTTAGGAGATTTCGGACTAATCTAGATCGTAAATTATCAAATGAATTCCTGTGCTCTTTAACGAGTCCTTACTCAGGTGACGGTTTTAGAACAGGGCAATGTAAGGAATTCTGGTATAAATAATTCGGTTAGGGCTTGTACTTCAACAAAATAAACGTTTTAGTGCTAGAAAATGTTTACTTTTATTCAATTATTGTTGTACTAAATAATTTCTATTACCCTGTACATGAAAATTGACAATTTGACAACCATGCACTGCTACAATGTCTATAACTTGTTGTTATATTGTTGTATGTTGTCAGCATTTTATTATACATCAGTTATTTTATTTAACATTGAAAGATATTATATGTATATTAACAAATAATTCTAACTTCTATCAATACTATAGCCTATTCATAACAATTATCAATTCCTGTGTTCAGTTCTCTAGATATCAAAAACTATAACGCTTAGAAAGATAGAATTTAGCAGAAAAGAATCAGCTGTCAACAGTAAATTTAAATTTTAATATAATAACAGCTGATTACGTCCATGTAGTCCATAAGAGTGTTTATAGTTAGGAAAACGTAAATTTATTATTACTGGTTTAAATTGTTGGTAAACAGCTGCTATTGATAAGTAGTTGGTTATAAGACAGAACAATGTCTTATTAATCTTGTGTAGTAGGAGATTAAGGATAGTAAACCACATTTATAACAGATGATTAGGTTCAACAACCCAACATAAAACCGAACCTAGATTATTAAAAGGGTATATTTACAACTTTACTCAAAACGAATGCTCAAACTCGTCATAATATCACAATTTATTAAATAGGTTATGTAATAGGCCTAATGAGTAAATTGTTAAAAGGCTTCATTTTTTGTAAAGCCATTAGTTCACATAACGTGTATACATTTGTATTTTGTAGCTTTAATTTTTCAATTTTCTTTTTAAATATTTGTTTTAACATTATGGATTACTAACATCACTCACAATTAGCCTACTATTAACACCCAAAACTTCAATAATATATTCGACGTACTACTTACATGATATAGATTTTAAATTCTACAAAATTTATTGGTTAAAAATCGGTTTTTAACAATTCACGAGTGTTACAAAATATTTGTTTCGATTTTAAGGACGAGGAAATACTGCGTTCTGCCCGTGTGTGATCATGCGTAAACCGCCCTCATCTTGCATTTAATTTGTAACAATTTAGATTTAATAGGATCGCTTAAGATTATTCCTAGTAATAGTACAAATATTAGTGTATTAGACAAATTTGCTTACATTGTGAAGTTTAAAGTAGAGGCCACAGGCGTTGCAAACAGGTTCGCCGTTTTGATTTCGCCGCCAAAGGGTTGTGGTGGTAGTCTTGCAGTTGGCGCAACTTGTACCGGCACGCCGCGCAGCTGATTGTAGCGACTGTAACACATAACACATCAAAAAAATGTTAGAAAACTAATAACATCAGAAGTTGCTTTATCTATGAATAAGTAATAAATACACAACAATTTAGATTATTTGTTAAGGTTTGAGTTGCTTATTTTATTAATATTAGTTTATTAATTATTTTTTAATTATTATTTATTTATATTATTATTTATTAATAACAAGTGTGCAAGACTTAACTAGCCTATATGGTTATTTATTCCAAATAGATCGTCGATATATATGGTTCATATAACAAATAAACCATTTTTATTTCATTCAAAATCTTGATGAATAGCTAGTAAAATAAAAGAGAAAGGTGATTTATGTACACCATTATATAAAAGGAAATAAAAAAACCACCGATGATTACAACAAGTAAAATCCAACATATTAAAAAATTTAACTCATAATTTGTAATTTATTCTAACAATTTTACAGGAATAGTTTCGACATTTATGATGAACTATTTAAATGGAGAAGTTGTAACATTTTCCACATTAATTAAATAGTCTAACCCTTTTATTAGTGGCTTTATATTTTCTTGTGAGATTTCGAGTCATGAAGATGATACTTAAAATAGTGTTAAATATAAAATAATTATGTAATTAAAAAAGTACCTAACCTTGTTATTCCAAATCATCATAGATTGCCAATAGAGTTAACGAATTTAGCATATGTTAGCATATATTAATTTTGAATTAAACTTATTAGTTTTCATTTCTCCTGCAGGTTTACGTGTGTGACCTCATTAACCACAGATATTTAACTAATTATTTAGTTTCAAACAGTATCATTATGTCGAGAACTGTGGTAAGTTAACCGTAAAATAAGTACTGTAAATGCATTGACGTATCCAAAATGGCTGAGCGGTAAATGTGCTTGGTGGTTGGTTGGTACATTGTTAGACGTTGCAGCAGTGCCTTAAACTTGGATTTTTCCGATCTCCTTATTTTAACAAGTATTTAAGACTTAATATTTACACAATAACTTCATTAAGACCGAATAATTCATTCCTCATATTTGCTTAATACCTTCTCTGTAAGAGCTTTCTTCGATCATCACTCCTGTTTATACTTAATGGACTTCACCTCTTCCGAGTACTCCATTCTACAATTTCTTTGACTGCAGCCGTAGTTCCGCGCTGATGGCTGTCGAGGTTCAGCAACTTGACTAACAGATTCTCTTCTGCAATATCCTCTTGTTGCAACAGTTTGCGACTACTCGAGAGCTAGAGGAAACCGCACATCACTTTCATACCAGCTCAGTTGTTTTTCATCAGAAATCTGTATCCCTATTAGTACTATTCCTAGGATACTATGATGACTTGGACTAATAATTTTTTTCTTAGAATATTTAGGGTCAACTATTTCTTTAGTTTTAATGGTCTAAAAATTCACAAGTGTATTTTACACATCATGCCCTACTTTAACGGAGGTCATTATTTTAGTTTTAGTTCCATTTTTATTTTTAAATTTTATACATTTATGGCAAAGAATGTTATTTGTCATAGGGGTGAGCTATGCAACAAATTAGCGCTGGTTAAAATAGTCCTATCACTACTGGTTGACGTTAGTTAAGCTAACTCCCTCTTCTTCATTAGGTTAACTAGCATGAAGTAAAAGTGCTAAGACAATAAAATAAAATTAGGACAAACTGCTGAGAAACAAACATTATTTATTGCACATAAAAAATGTTTAAATAGGGCATACATTTCAGATTTTTCGTTTCCAAATTTATTGGGATAGCGAATTATTTTAACAAAATAGTATCGTATTTTTTGTGGAACGAGTTAAAAATTGTATACTCATTTCAAACTGTTTGAAATAAACACATACACTTCCACCACGTACTTCTTACTTACAAATGTCTGATTCTACTAAGAATTTAACATTTCATTACTTCTTTTTAATTGTGTATATTGATAACAGTTAGAAACACATTTTAAAACAATTGTTTTGGCACATTTATTACAAGAAATTATTCCTACCTTAACTAAACATACAATAATTCAAGCATATGAGTTGTTTGAACATTGTTCGAAACTTAGAGGATTAAATTCAATTATAAGAATTCATGGCTTGTTTGGAAGGTGGACTTGTTCAGGTTAGACAACATAATTACTGATATTAAACCCAAACTGTTTGTAAAACGTACTCACTAAACGGATATAATTGTCATCTAATGTTCATATTGTTGAGTAAGGTTAGGCCCATTGTTGACGATGCCTCCTTTATTTGAAGGCGTGCCGAAAATTGAGTGCGAAGCATATGTTTAGAGTGGTCTACGTGATATTGTGTATACCCTGTGATTAGATCACGTTTTTCAAATCATCCTATATAACTAGTACTAGCACATGATCATTGTGGCTCTGTCAAATTAAAATACAAATCTAAAAAAATACAATGGAAACGTTTTTGAAATCAATAATTTTACAATTTTAAACCGTATACAAAAGTTGTGTTTTGACGGGAGTACAAAGCGAAGGGGAGGGAAAGATGTGGAGATGTTTAAGTAAGGATGAGGCAATATTTAGAGCTTGCAGACAGATTGGCGAGACAAGAATCGGCCACCAGCTGTGAGAATTGTTTTAATTGTTGAATTACGTTTTTAATTTCTTTACCCACATGGACAATTAGGACATTATTTTTTCGAATCCTTAAAGATGTATTTCCAGCAACGAAAATGGCATGCGAATAATATAATTAAGGGCATTAATATCAAGAATGCAATTATTTAACAGGAAGATAAAGTTTATTTACCAATTTTTTAGAGTTATGTACATTTTAAATTTAACTTGAAATACTGTTTGTTCTTTATACTGTCTGGTGCTTTATTTTCGAAAATATTTTTTTAAATTTGTCACATTCAGATTTTTATATTTAAAAGAGAAAACGGAACCCATTTATAATAATTCGTTTGTCAGTCACAGACAAATTTATACTGAAATGTTAAAAATATAATAGTTATAAAACAAGCTAACCCGCATATTAAATTTATTAATCAGAACCCAAAACATTATTTATTTTGGATTTCAGGAGTAAGAGTTTGGTATCTGGCAAAATAATAGGCTACTTTATGATAATGCCGTGTGGGATAGTTTAAAAGGGTTTTATTTGTGGACTAACAAATTATGTTTTAAGAACGTTTTGGTATGTAGTTGCCAAGATAATGTTGCTAAAGACAATCGCAATCAACTATAACCTATTTTAGAAAGTCCAGCTAAATTTGTTTTGAACCGTTGGTGATAGATACTCATAGTTTTAAGGAAAGTTAAAATGGGTCTGACCATTATAAGCGGTTTACGGTTTAATTTAGTGTTTTGGATGACGTCACCTCTTCTACCTTGTTCCCACCAACAATTTATATTTTCGTAAACATTCAGGATGCCTGGCAGTAAGGAACCATTTGCATCCTCTCATTTTGTGATTGATAATAGGTATACTACTGTAAGTAGCATTCATTTTAAATGGTTAGTTATTCTCAAAATAATTAAACAAATTTGTGTAGGTTAATATTCAGCAGCTTGTATCTTCTTTATTAAATTTTAAAAAAGGTGGACCAATTATTAGTACCCATTAGATAACCGTTAAGGATAACTATCTTTGCATGATACACTTTTATAAAACATTTGTTAAGTTCATGTGAATAGTTTTTAATTTTTTTCTGATATCGGTATTAATTGTGCGCCAAAAAATTTTGTTTGCTTATTTACGGTTATTTTGTTTTTATTTTTCAACAAGTTTCTTGTATTTATGTAGGCCTAATACTAACCCAATACTCAGAATTATGTAAAGTAGAATTTGTTATTTTCTTACCAATAGCCTAGGCCTACATTTGGCGAGAGTAGGACGTCTGTGCCAATAAAAACCCTAATTTATTTTATACAAATTTTGAATCGCCTTACCTCCATTATACGCACAAATATACGTTTTACAAATATTTCTTTTCCACTTAACTATCCCAACAATAAAAGACCCACGTTTCGGCAAAGTTATTTCATTGTCAACGAAAATTAAGGACCTCCGAAAACAAAACTCAGATAATATATAATAAAACGTCCGACGTTCGTCGTGACAGGATAAAATATTATAAAACACGGCATTTCCGAATTTCTACGAAAAAAAGAAGACAGTTTATGAATGTTAACGATCTCCTCGCGACATGTTAGTAAGTAAGAGAGGAATGCCAGCAATGTGGCGACAAAAAGTCTCGTCTTTACCTGAGCCAGGCCAAGTAACCGATATGCTTGAGAATTTTATCCGCCCCCCGCCCGCCCGCCGGCATCAACAAATTAAATATTAGAGTTTCAATATCATCGGGTTAAATAATTATATGTATTAAATATTTTATGGTTAAATGGGTCAAAGATAATAATATTCTATGAAATAATATTCACATTGATAATACTAATAATAATAATAATGAGGTGATGTTGTGTTTTTTAAAACGTTTGAGTAATATAAAACTTAATTCTTTGCCTAAACATGTTTAGTTTAAAAAATAATAAAAAAATGAAATTTCTTAAAAAAATAAGTGTATTTATCATAAGCATTTGATATGAAATGTGGTAGTTGTAGCTGAAATGTGACTTAAGATAACGACATTGTCACTGAAACGAATAAACGTATCTTTTTCAGAAATTGTGTTTTTTTTTAAATTAATTTTAAACTAATTTGTTCCCACTAGTAAAGCTTGATCATTACACATAAAGCATGTTTAACAACTTCCAATACTGCTTTTACTATTTTAATCTTTGTCTGGTGCAATAAAAAAATCATAGAGTTTTTTATTTCTAAATGTAAAACTTTATTCGCGAATTTGTAAATTACTCCAGATTATAACTCACTTTGCAGATTATTATAAATTACATTTTCAGCTTATAAATTGTTTATACTTACTGTATAGTAGGCTACTATCCACATAACAACCGGTCGTAAATTTTTGGTTAATAGCTATTTAATTATAAGCAATTGAAAGTAATAATTATAACTCTTTTAGTTTTACTACTTCCATAAATAATTAAGCAATAACGACTTCCGTTGAAACCTATTTATGCAGCTGCTGGTGAAAATTACGGCAATTTTTAAGGAAATTTATTAAAATTAATTTATACATTTTAATTCACAATTTATGTGAGTTTAAAAACCGATGGTGAAAAATATGTATAAATACATATATTTTTTTAAGCGAACTGTATTAAGAAGTAACAATTTTAAACCTCTAATTCAAAACTTCAGTAATGAAGTCTAGTTTTAATTAAAACAACAGAATTAGGCTATGATCACAATAAAATTTAATCATACTGTTAATTGTAAACTAAAGAGTGTTCGTCGTGAAAAGTAAATTTAATTCTTTATCTGTGCATTTCAAGCGCAACATCTGTTTCAAAGATTAGCCCGTATGCAACACCAGTATACTACTTACTCACAGATCAGACTGATAAACTTACATGTGTATATTTTGTCGCCCACTTGAGTTCAGTCAAAGAATCTCGTACAAAAAAACTGTTGCCTCCATTTTGATTTCACTCGACAAATTACTTCAGCTTGTTTTACTTTTATATCGGTTGACATATTTGATTTTCCGGCCTGTTAAAGCCACTTTGTTGGGTTGGGGCATGTTCTCGAGGGTTATGTTGAAGTACGGACAACACTTTTATTTGTTATATAAAGCTATCGCTTAGAAAATAGATCAAGGATGAGCAGATGCTACGGTGTAAACATAACTACAGTACAATTCTTTAAGAAAATATACAGCTGAACAATTGGTAGTGTTCTTTCCTTTCGCGTGGTGAAGTAAAAAAGAAATATATAAGTAAAGTGAAATAGTATTTGACATACTATTTTTCCCAGAGAGATTTTCCCAGTAATTCTGAGCAATTGCCTGAACTATGTGTGTATTAGATTAACTCATTGACCAAACAATAGTGAACTCAGCAGCACTACCAAAGTAAATATTAAATCAGTAATTTCAACAAGAAAACTGTTTATCCTTGGCAGTGAAATTCGTAATACAATTAGTAGGCTATCAATGTCAAAATTCCACAACGATTGGATCGGTTATGGAGATATATTATGTATATACTAAAATAACTACGGTATTATAGTAAACACTATTTAGTTTGTGTCAGTTTTTATACCAAAGAAATTTATTGGGTTCTATCAGTACTTATGGTTAATTTTACGCATACTATTTGTATATCTTCATTCTTTAATAATTTGTACAAATAAACACATGACATTTTATAAGTAAAAATATTCGAAACAAATTATAAAAATAAATATTTACTCTCCACACTTTTAGCAATTAGACTGGAATTAGCTACAATTACTTTTTAAAACACAATTTTAATATCATATAGTTTCCTTCTCACTTAGTGTCTTTATATATGAATAGATATTGTGGAACTTAAATCAATAGTTATACCAGATAGGCCTACTAGTTTAAATAATGAAACCAATCTTTAGCGACTTTTTACATAAACATCTATCTCTTACGTTCCTATTTTGAAATAGGTTAAATCAAATAAATACCAACTTAAGAAATTATAAATGAAGTTGGTATATAATAAAGATGTAAATTAAAATGTTAAAGCATTAGATCAAACCATAAAGTAATTGACGAAATCTAATTCATAATTTTTCTTCACACATTGGTACATGTAAACAAATGCATTGATTGATTTTATTATAAACTCCCTGCTTAATTTTTAATTAAATAAGAACTAATTAGTTATTTCTGTGTAAGATCCGAGAATGGTCAGGGGTTTATCTTTACAGTATCAATAGGCCTACATTACAACTTTTTAAAGAAATATTGTATTTATATAAGTTTGATTTTAGCAATAACCAAAGTTTCCAACGGTTGAGTTATTGAAAGTAGGAAACTATAGGCCTAGTTTATAAAAAAAATCATCCGAAGCATTACAAAGCCTACAATGGCTGTTGAAAGTACAAAACTCGTCGTAAACCAAACTAGCCTTTTTCCTTAAAGTGTGAAAAATAAAATTTGATACAAACACAGATTCAGATAATTTAATTCAGAAATAAATAATTTTCCTATCACTGAATATGACTTGTTGTGGTCTAGTTTTCACAACTTTCTGAACCCAGTTATGCTAAACGTATGCGTTAGTTATAATTGCTTTCTACTTTCCATAGTAAAAAAAATAGAATATGTAACATGCTCTATAAATAGTTGGTGGCACCAATTAATGAATGTTTCAACTTTTCATTAAGTTAACTTAAAAGTTTGAATCAATTTTACTTTCACGTGCATTGCCGAGTTGACCGTGCAGCTTAAATTTGCGTTGCCAAGTCGTGCAGTAAATTGGTCGGTACAAAACTACTATACATTTAGTAATTATTCTTTTTTTCATTATAACATGCTGATTTTATTTTTGTGGATTTATAATTAATATATTTAACAGAAATAACTGACAAATAACTCAACTTTCTTAAAATTGTCCATTAGTATAGATTAAAGATGTCTCGTATGTATTAATAAAGGAAGTTAAATAAAGGGATTACAGGCTACACAAAATCCATGCAAAATATTTCTCCCAGATTAGGTACAAGTAGTCTTACATGTTTAGGATTATATTTCCAAAAATAAGCACTAGTCGAATACTCACTTAGCAAAAGATGAAAGCATATAGGCCTACATTGTTTGTATCATTTCAACAAAAAAATCATATTTTACAAGTGTGCAAAAGTAATATAAAAATACAATTTTCAGTTAAAAAGCGTATATTTATAGACTACAAATACAAAATGAATGGCTTTAAGAACATCACCCAAGCTAGCCAACACAAGTTATTTCCCGGTGACGTAGGTTTCTATTCTATTGCCCTATAAATCTTTCACCATGCCAAGACTCAATACATCTTTCCTATCCACACCTTTATCTGTCTTAGGTAAAACTTTGAAAACAAACAAAAATCCGTCATGGAACATTGTATATAAAAGAGATTGTATTATGGTAACATAAACTACAAGCGACTGTTGCCAACTGAGCGGAAGAAAAATGACCTCGACCGAACCAATTCTCGTCTTTATTGTCGAAACAAAAACTTGCGAGACATTTTTTCTTTTCTTTATTGTTGTAAGAATTTGGCTGGATATTTATTCGAGCCTTTGGTTTCAGGTCAGGTGCAATTTCAAAGTATGTAGTTGTATTGTACCCAATTATATTATATATTTGTTAAACAATAAGGGTGTATTAAAACAAATGTTTTCATCAACATATTAACAAGCCGGCTTATTTTTACTAAAAGAAACGTATTCGTGTTAATTCATCGCAAACAAATAGCAGACACATTACTAACTTATCTCTATTTCATGTAATTACTTATTCAAGCGAGACAAATCAATTGCAAAATTACTATTAGACATAGTTTTACAAATGCCGTGATTGCATTATTTATTTGATTATTGGAACGTAGAATAACATCACTATATGTGAATAACATAAATTTACATTCCAGTTTAATAAAAACGTATTATTAAAATTAAATTATGAATATAAGTCATCCAAATAGATTTATTCACAAAACATAATTATATTAAAACATATCCAGCATGTCAATAAAATTTAATCAAAATTAGTAATTATTATTTTTTAAACGCTGATCACTCATCCACAATTATAGGCTATCTAGTATGATGTCCAAATAAGTCTGTATTGTACAACATTTAAAAATGTACATTCCAGTAAACATGCACAGTTATTCACACAGTTATTCTTACAGGTTTTCTAATAATATTACAGATCATGCTATTTCAAAAAAGTAATATAATAGGCCTACTTAATCTATTTAATAGTTATTATAGCTATGATTTTGTAAAATAAGAATAGTAAAACCGTGTTGGTCGTTGTACTTATGTAGTTGTGTTTGTAAATAAAGCGAAGAGATGTGAATGGAATGTTTATGTAGTTATACAAATTAGTAACTAAGTTAGATGGTTTCACAGACAATTTGCCATTCATTATGCCTTAAAGACAAATAATGTTATCCCATATGGCTTGTTCATTGTTTAATAGTTGAGTAGTATACATCTTCACAGAAATTCCATTAAGATTCATACATATAGGTTATAGGCTATTTAACTTGTCGGCATCGTACTTCTCCACTGTGCCGTAAGGTTTTATGACTGTTTTTTAATAATATTCAAAGTAATGAATTTTCCACATTCTTACGTTATGACCATTAAATAAATAAGAATCCTTCGTGGGCTATTTTATTTCTTCATTGTGAGCTCAAGTTTTTGCGAAAATGTCCGAAATACTTCTGCAGTTGCCAATAAATTAACATAACAGACATTTATTTTGTATTATTATTTATATTGAATAAAATTTCTTGGGAATGCTAGTTTTAAAATGCTAAGAAAAAAGGAGTACCCGAAAGTTATTTTACGAATGTGTAATTGAAAAATGTACCTAGAAATTGATGTAGCCTACACTAGAAAGTGCTAAATATTTTTAAACTACATTTAACTTGCTAATTTTTATCAAGTTTAAAAAATCTGTGCAAAAAATGCAAGTGTAAAATATGAGTTTTTAAAAGAGTTTTTTCATTCAAATAAATTATTAATGATACTAGTTACAAGCTATTAATATTAAAAATTTAAGAAGCAATCTAAGTGTAGTGATCTCTAGAATCTTATATAAATATTATTAAGTTATAAATCAAAGCAAGTGTATAGCTCTTTAGATTCTTATATAAATATTATAAAGTTATTAAAAAATGCAACTGAAGAGCTCTTTAGATTTGTATGTAAATGTTATAAAGTTAAAAATAAAATCAAGTTAGATGCTCTATAAATTCTTATATAAATATTATAAAGTTATAAAACAAAGCAAATGTCTAGCTATTTAGATTCTTATATAAATATTATAAAGTTATAAAGCAAGTAAGATGCTCTGTACATTCTTATATAAATATTACAAGGTTATAAAACAAAGCAAATGTATAGCTTTATATAGAGTTTATTGTGTTGCCTTGGACTGTTAATTATATCGTTATAATTATCTTGTATTTTTACGACGAGTTTTACACCGATTTTGTGTGTTTTAGTGTTATGTGTTCGTGTATGTGTTAGTACAAGCCTAACGAAGCCGACAGTGTTCGGCGAAACAGCGCTGTAGCTATAATCTACAATTAATTACTGAAAACAACTAATACACGGTAATTATAACGAAAATGTATAGCTATTTAGATTTTCATATAAATAGTATAAAGTTATAAAGCAATTAAGATGCTCTGTAGATTTTTATATAAATATTATAAAG
Organism: Philaenus spumarius; assembly: GCA_018207615.1. Classification (NCBI taxonomy): domain Eukaryota; kingdom Metazoa; phylum Arthropoda; class Insecta; order Hemiptera; family Aphrophoridae; genus Philaenus; species Philaenus spumarius. The sequence goes on along the minus strand of JAGFPH010000681.1, from coordinate 153,826 downwards.
TTATAGTCTACCGAAAACCAAGTGTAGTATCTCGAAAACGGCTCTAACGATTTTGATGAAAATTTGCGTACAGGGGATATTTGACGTCAGGAATTGAATGCACTAGGTCTTATGTCTTCAAAAATGAGCATAAAGTCTGAAAAATGCCCATAAAATTTAAAATCTGAACTTATTTTTATACCACCTTTCAAGTCACTTAGAAGGCGAATAGGTACAGCTTATTTTTATACCTCCTTCAAAGTCACTAAATATTCGAATAGATACATTACAGATACAATCCAAATGTTAAAAATACTGAACGATGCTCGTTCACCCAGGTACAAACGAGCCAAAGATTAGCGAGAGCCTTTAGAGAGTTTTCCAACTGCGAGCAAAGCGAAGCAGCCATTTGAGGCCGTAGGCTGAGGCGGGGTTGGGACACGAAGCGTCCAGGGGCAGAGCCCCTAGTAAAGTTATAAAGCAAGTAAGATGCTCTGTAGATTCTTATATAATAT
>JAGFPH010000681.1:71457-149724 GCA_018207615.1 Philaenus spumarius | reverse complement strand
ATAATGTATAGGCCTACAGAGATAAAAATTAATTCATTGACCATCTTTATATAACCGTTATTACAAGTTATGCCTATGTTGTGATAAACGTTAATCCTAAATTACTCCAAACATTTTAGCAGCTCAATTTTCTACATTTAAAACCAATTAGTTTTAATTTTAAAACCACAAATGAGGAAGACATTCGTCCATTTCGCCGTCAGTTTTGTTTTAAAACTCGTTTGTACGAAATTAAGTGTTCTATAGATTCTATCCTTGAACTATCGCTTCTTAATGTTTCATAATTGAAATATTTTATATTAAAAGAGTTGGGATAAAAAAGACGATCTGAAAATTTCCAATTTGGTCCACCTGTATCGCTCGTCTCTCACGACATCACCCTCAATCTGGCTCCATAATTACTAACATGTGTTTGATAGCTGATTTGAAACGTATAATTAAGTCAATATGTTAAGTTCCCGATTAATAACAACAACAAAAAAAACATTAATTAGAAATTAAAAACACGTAGCTATGTTGTAGAATGAGTTTGCGCTGTCGGCCGCGAGAGGGCAGGAGTGTCGTAAGCTATAGATCACAATAACTAGCCAGCCTTATAATTACTCGAGAAGTAAATTGGAACGCTCTACAACCTATATTGGATCCTTGTTTTTTTTCTCATCTTTCGTTATTTGAAATTAAAAACCTTCAATCTTTTTTTTCGATATTGTTTATATGATGGTGTTTGTAAAAATATAACGGTGTAAGGTTTTGTATTAAACGGCTTGTTAATGATCTACAGGGCGCCTCAAAAGTTTTCTCTCTTGCATACTCAATTAACGTTTGTATTATAAACCTTGTAAATGGTTCTACGCAGATCCGTCGATTATTTCCATATCATGGCCGACAAATTTAGATTGATGATAATGCAGCTTGTATATTCTCAAATGCGGTTACTTGTAACTGGTTTTGTTTCGCAGGCCATTATATAACCTTTTGGAGTAATAACATCATTTTACAGGTAGTCTAATTATTACGTTTAAAAGGAAAGGCTTGTTTTGCTAAGTCTTTTATTTCATAAAGTAAATACTTTATTAATTGTATTCTTTGAGTCAGGAGTATTATTTATATGGGTTTAACACAGTTGAAAACATACACATTAAATTGACAAACAAATTTATAATTTGTGAAAACAATCTAGAGTTAATTAAAAACATATTTCACGGTAGCAATAGATGATGCATTCATATATTATAACTATTAATTATCGCAGTACCACGTCTAATTCAAAGTATTTACAAATACACAATTACCATTCGGCTTTTATAAATAAATACTTAATTATTCAAACTTAGCTAATAAAAAATTACTTAAAATTATTACGTGTAATAATACTCCCTAATTAAAGTTAACTACATATTTATTGTCTAACTATTTTATTTTCAGTTACGAACTACACCCACCGCATAACGTTTAGTTACCTACTTTAAAAAATACTACTTTATAAATAATTTAATCTCTATTATAATATTTTCAGAAAATTAAAAGGATATATTCGCATTTTTAAGGATCAAAAGCAGGATTGGAACTAGTTTAGTTTTAAAGTGAGTGTACATATCACAGTAAGAGGGCCGGACATTTTGACATGAGAATGGAAGGCACCAGTCGACTTGATTGACAATCGATTCTTGCTACAATCGAATTGACAATTTCGATACTTCGTGTCTAATTAAATGGATGTCTTAGGTGAAGAACTGACTCGAGGAACGATGTTTTACTTCTTGTTTCTTTTCCCAGCTAAGGCAGGTGCCTTCCCCTCCCGGCTAAGTTTCTCCTTTGATAGATGGACTCTATAGAGCTCCACATCAAACTCTACAGGACTTCTCATGCTATGTTATGCGAGCAATGTTTAGAGAAACTTCTTGTCACAAATCAAAGATCTCCGAAACTTGTGACACGATGTTAGAGACCCATGAAAGCGAAATGTTCCATTAACTTCGGTGATGCCTCACATTTCTGACATTCAGTAACACCGGAGCGCGTATGTTGCAACTTAAGAGAGTGCGCATTGTTACTTATATATGCTTTCAGATGTTAGTAAAACCTGCATGATATTAAAAATGGAGGTTGTCTAGTTTAATAATATTGCTATTATTTGTAATGCTAATCAAATTTGAAAATATAAACCTGAATTATAAAATTGTATATTAATCTGGCATGGTTACAGAAATGAGTTAGACATAGGTATGATAACGATCGCAATATATTTTAACTAGCTTTTAAATGGAAATATAATCAAATTCTGAAAAGAACAGAAGCGAGACCTAAACTTTACAATCCCGCAGGCATATGTGTAACATATATCTTGAGTTTGGACTTATAAAATGTCAGTTCCATTGTACAAATGCAAACATAATTCATCAAAACATCAACTGTCCCCATATCTGCATATGTGTGGGTTAAATAACCTTTTAAAAAAATATTTGTTTCTCACATTTAACTGATGTTTCTAAACAGCTGAGCTTTTCAGTGACTCATATCGCATGAACGCGCACTACATAGAGACTAACGTTTTTCTATGACACTACGACATAATAAGTGGTTGTTTTTATTAAGCAGACAAAAACACATTAACGCTCAAATAAAGAGTAACAACATAATTTAAATTAGTATTGAAAATTTAATAAATATCAAAACCTAAATATTGTATACCAGGTGAAATCCCTGCGTGTTCCGCACGCCAACCCCGTTGGTACCTTCTATACAAATAATTATGTTATAAAAATCAAATTATTTCGGATATTTTATAACAGCAGTAAAGCCTAACCTAAAAGTTAGAAATACAAATAATTGCTTCAAAGTTTCAAATCAACTATTAATGGAAATATTAAATCAAACAGCTGATTACTGTATCGACAATAAATATATTTATTTATTATTTAGCAGGACACTCCCACTGTCGTAAAATATTTAGTAGATAGGCCTATATTTTTTCTTGTGTTTATCTTTAATAGATGCTCCTGCTTTTCAAAAAGTATATAAAAACATGCTTGTATTAAAATTTAATATTGTGTTGAAATTTGAAAGTAATCGGTGAAGAACTTTCAGAGATTTGAAATTTTGAAGAAACGAATATTTACATTTTTATTTATATAGAGATAGATAATGTTTAAATTTTAGTTTCAATAACAAGTACAAAAACTATATCTTTATGTTATAATAAACAGCTGTAGACTTTTAATTTTAATATTGAAACAAAATTAAATCACATTAGAAAAGATTAATACTATTGGTAATTTCTGTTAAGAATGTTAGGCCTACTATTTATTTAGGTCTGCTTTAAAACTAAAGTTTTTTATCAATATGTATTTTCAATTTGCCGTCATACTATTTTAACTACCACTAAAAGTTTAATATTTTAGTCCAAATCGTTTATTATATGGAAAAAAATAGAAAGAGGCGTTTGTTGATGAGGAAAGAAGTTTTAACTATTGTATCAAATCCACCAGTCTGTCAGTATGACTAAAAACTGACATGATGATCGTTACCATAAAACAATAGAGAGAAATATTATAATATCGATTTATTTGTTACGAATTCATTCCAAGAAATACCGTAACACTTTTTCTGTGTTTAAGTATGGAAATAAGTAAGTTGTAGAAAACAAGTCATTTTAAATACCGTATTGAGTTTTAGAGATATATTTGTCATAATATATTTTAATTTAGGCTACTACCTTCTAAGGAAAGTTACAGATACCAATCATAAAAGTTGCCTAATCATTTTACTTGACTCTATAAGATGTTTAGTAACTAAATATATTATTTACTAGCCAATCAAAAAGTTCCTCCTACAGAACCTGATTTTGAAAATAGAGATTAATAATTAACAATCTTTAGGGCCTAACAATCCAATTTAAGATCTGAAATCAGATTTATAGCACACGGTGTTCAACTAAAACTTAGTTACAGTATTAAGATATTAGGCCATAAGTAGGCCTGTGGTTCCTTGATGTTGTTAATCTGGTAACTATAAAGTAATTTTGGCTAATTCCGTTGTCATTATTAATCAAATCATCAGTAAACTATTAACATAAGAAATTTCAAATGTAGTTAGGCACTAGTATTTTAATAAAGGAACGTTCTAAGAATGTTCATAATTGGAAGATGTTACGTCGATCCCATTCGTTAATGATAGATGGTTTAAAAGATGAAGCAAAAATTAAACAGCATCCATTAATATGGCAATATTTACTGTTATAAAATTGAGATATATTTTATTTATTGTATTTATTTATTTATATTATTTCCGTAACTTGCAAGGAAAAACGGAGCCCTTGTAGGATCGATTGCTTGTTAGTGCGTTTGTCACAGTCGATTTTCTCCGGAAAGAATATCACAACTAGGCCTATATGTTTGTATATTAGTTATAAACTCTGCTAAATAATGTTAAAATATTTGTAGAAACAAAAGTATATTTTACTATGCATTTTGGGAACTGAATGTTGTTACCCCGAAAATAGATGCTTAATAATAATGCTTTTTGAGTATGTCGTAATTGTTTATAGACTTTTGTGGTATTTAGTGTTAAGGTACTTCTGAAAATGTTGCTAATACCTCATTGCTAGTCTACTCTATTTATAAAAGTACTGCAGCTGAAGTTTTGAAACCCGTTATTGTTAGGTCAGACGTACTCACATATTTTACAGGAAAACTATGATATCGGATCTGTGATCGGGTAACACTTTACAATTGGGAGCCTACAACACTCTTTTCACTGGTCCCTAACCACTGATGCATAACTTCTTCCGTCTTTACTTATGCCAACTATAACTAAATAAAAAAAACCGTAAGCAGCACTGCCGCATTACTATAGCCGAATTTTCTTATCAGGGAATAACTCGTATTATATAATGAGAGATACCTATGCATTTTGTTCCTTGTTGCGGAAATTGTTCCAAATATATCTTTGCACAGGATTATAGTAAATTTAATTGTCTTTCAAATGATATAGCTCACAAATTGCACTTGGGCTTATGATTGGGTGAAAATGTGCAATTATCGTACACGAATAGTGAAAAATTCGATTTTTGGGACCTTTATATGAGTTTTGTTCCTTGTTCCGGGAGGTGTACCTAAAACACCTTTATACAGGATTATAGTAAATTTAATTTTCTTTTGAATGGTATAACTCACAATATGTACTCGGGTTTATGAGCTGGCTAAAATGCGCAATTAACGTACAAGAATAGTGAAAAAGTCAATTATCGGGATCTTTATATGAGTTTTGTTCCTTGTTCCGGGAGGTGTACCTAAAACACCTTTACACAGGATTATAGTAAATTTAATTGTCTTTTGAATGGTAAAACTCACAATATGTACTCGGGCTTATGATTGGGCGAAAATGTGCAATTATCGTACACGAATAGTGAAAAATTCGATTTTCGGGACCTTTATATGAGTTTTGTTCCTTGTTCCGGGTGGTGTACCTAAAACACCTTTACACAGGATTATAGTAAATTTAATTGTCTTTTGAATGGTATAACTCACAATATGTACTCGGACTTATGAGTGGGCGAAAATGAGCAATTAACGTACAAGAATAGTGAAAAAGTCAATTATCGGGATTTTTATATGAGTTTTGTTCCTTGTTCCGGGAGGTGTACCTAAAACACCTTTACACAGGATTATAGTAAATTTAATTGTCTTTCGAATGGTATAACTTACAATATGTACTTGGGCTTATGAGTTGGCGAAAATGCGCAATTAACGTACAAGAATAGTAAAAAAACCGATTATTGGGATCTTTATATGAGTTTTGTTCCTTGTTCCGGGAGGTGTACCTAAAACACCTTTACACAGGATTATAGTAAATTTAATTGTCTTTTGAATGGTATAACTCACAATATGTACTCGGGCTTATGAGTGGGCGAAAATTTGCAATTAACGTACAAAAATAGCGAAAAAGTCGATTATTGGGATCTTTATATGAGTTTTGTTCCTTGTTCCAGGAGGTGTACCTAAAACACCTTTACACAAGGTTATAGTAAATTTAATTGCCTTTCGACTCATATAACTCACAAATTGAACTTGGGCTTATGAGAGGGAGATATCATGCAATTTCCTCGCTCTAACTTTGCCATTTTGGGTTTACTACAAATAGGCCGCCATTTTGTTTCAATTCAAAAAATAAAAATATATGTACCTTTCAAATCCTACAAGGACCCTTTCACAAAAAATTCATCATTTTTGAAGCATATTTACTACCTTTTAGCAAGGTTGGTAAAAAACTACCCCTCAAATTCCTACCCTAAAACGAAAAAACTGTATAACTCCGCCATTTTGAAACGGATCGAAAAATAAAAAAAGTACCTTTTGAAGAATCGCACTAAGGCCCTTTGACCAAAAAATCAGAAATTTTGAAGCATTTTTACTACCCCTTAAAAATTCGGGAATAAAACATACATATATATATATATATAAAGTAATGATTTTTGGGTATAGTCTCCAAATGGTCTGAAACGGATAGAAACCAAATTTTAGCCTTCTCCGACCAACCGTTTTCAAGTTGGATCGAGTGTAATAGCTCTTATTTTCTTCGAAAATTCGGCTAACAAGATGGGGAGCAGCGTATTACGGATGAACTCCCCGCTCTTTTTATACTATAGACTATAGGTGTTAGTAGAATAGTTTGATATTTAAATTAAGAATGTATTTACTATGAAATTAACTGAACTGACCTGTAGTGTCACAAGATGTAAAAACACATCTCAAAGATTAAAACAAAACAAAACTACAAAATAAATAGAATCAATTTTGAAAGAATAATATTATGCATTTTTATTCACAAATAAAAATTTGTTATAATCGTAACCGTAAATATTTTACACACAAGAGAAGTTCAGACTAAACCTTCTTAGTTGAAGGTAAGGTAATTAGTTAAGATGTAACATTGTTTTGAATGCATCAAAATCTAACGTGCAATTTTAACATAGGCAGTCACTACTATAAGTAGTCAACTTTGTTTAAACTGTTGAAAAATAGTGTCATAAATATTTTAGTATATTATAGTAGGCCTAAGTTTCTCATAGTTTCGCTATGACAAAATAGAAGTATAAAAATTATAATTGACCAAATTACGACAGTGTAAAAAGACAATATTTCCCAACAAATTTACAAATATAAGAATATTCTTACAATTGTTTAAAAGTATACATAATTTAAATTTAATTAAAATAACTTAATATTCAGACTCCGCTCCAAACTAGGTTAAAAGATTAAAGTGTTCAATTTAAGTAGCTCGAATTATTATTTTGCTATGTTTTTGGAAAAGGTTGTACCTTATCCTATTGGTACGACGTTTGAAATTTACTAAGTTTGAAAATGGAATGCTGTTCAACTACTGTAGCGGTATGTATAGTCGGATCGTTAAAACTTTGCATTACAATATATTACAATTTATATCACAGTTGACATTATATTATTTTAGATTTGAATAAATGATTTTGAAATTAGGTATTTATAGATTATTTCTTATAATTTATAACGATATGTGTAATTTATTACTTAAATATATTATTTATCGGTCTATTTTGTTACTTGCCGTGACTGTACAACAGAAGTATCCACCGTCTCTGTCACACTTACGGTGTTACATATCTTTTGTCTTTGTCCTTTATTTTCTCCCATGTAAGACATCGAGTAGAATGTTGGCATATAGATGAAAAGAATGTTGGATAATTGAGTCTACGGTTACCGTGTTCATCAAACTAATTGAATGAGTAATTTATTGTGAATGTTTTTAAAACTACATTTTTTTTTTAATAAACAAATGTAGGCTATTTAAGTATTTTACTAGTAGATATTTAAATAGTTAAGTCAGAAATATATTAGAAATACTTATTGGTTTGAAATTACGGAATTTGAAAAAATACTCGGATACAAATAAAAAATTGAGGTTTACAATTATATAGCCATGAATTATTAATTTATTATTGTACATTGTATTGTATTAAGGAATGACAGATAATATACTGGTAAATAATTAAATAGTTAAGTCAGAAATAGGCCTATATTAGAAATACTTATTGGTTTGAAATTACGGAATTTGAAAAATACTCGGATACAAATAAAAAATTGAGGTTTACAATTATATAGCCATGAATTATTAATTTATTATTGTACATTGTATTGTATTAAGGAATGACAGATAATATACTGGTAAATAAAACCTTATAAAAGAAGAAATGTTTGAAATAAAATTCGTATTTACGTTTAATTAATTTTAAATATTTTACGTACAAAATTAACTAGTTAGAGGTCTACTGGTCTTAGCTAAAGTTGTGCGAGTGTTCAGTTCCATCACTATAATAGAAAACTAAAATTCTTTGAACATCACTTACAGTCGCGATGTGATTATATAAAGTAACTGATTTCAGTAGTTTTCAGTCGTAAGTTGAAGGTTGGTATTATTATTAATTTTAGTGAATACAGTTAACAAACCATCTCTATTCACCAGGTTATACTGTCCATTTTATAAAATAGAACGTGCTTGTTTATGTCTGCGCGCGCATCTCCTCATTAAATATATTTATATCGTTGTCAAACAATACTTGCACAGAGTGTACGAGAATGGCAAGACGATGTTCGGGAGCAGGAGGGAGAAACCAAGGTGACATTGATCGATTATCGATCTGCAATTTGAATATCGATGTGTGACGTGCGAATATATCACCCGGACTCCGATCTGGGTCAGGAGCTGGATTGGTTCTGGTCAGTCAGTCTTCTGTCTAATAAACAAACACAGGATAATCAGTTCAGTGGGCAGAGAGAGAGGGCGCGGGGAAGCATGATTGTAAATTAACCCCAGTTACGGAGTCTATTAGGAGAGCAGTAAATAAATTGTATCAAGTAAATAAACGGCTATAAATGTCCATGTAGTATGAGATGTGTTTTACAAAACAAATAATTATGTAGCCTATATAATTCGGATAATGTATCTCTAATAGGCCTATTTATTCAGTGAAACTAGTTAATGTAAAAAAGAAATTATCACATAATCTCGGTAAAATACTGTAAATCGTAATTAAAATAAGTAGTAACAACCTATTCAGTACAAACAAAAAAATCTAAAAGCATATACAAAAACAAATGTCAAGAAATATTTTGTTTATTTCTCAAAATTTACAGTAATATGTTATTATCAGCAAAACGTCTATAGCTGAGCAAACATTATGATAATCAATGGCTTTTTAACTCATTGTTTTTAATACTAATTTAATAATTCTAAAAGGCTGAAGTGAGTTTTGTTTCTTTTAATTATAGTTTTATAAATACATTACAAAACTTTAATAGGCACGATATAGGCCTAATGAAATATAAAATAAAATAAAAATATTTCCTTAATCGAGCATTATTATTTCTATTGAAAAAAATACAGGTAATAATAATTAGGATTATATTTTAAAATATATTCTTGAACTATTGATTAAATGTACATCATTGTTTATTTTCAACATTTAGGGCATACCATACAGAGCTTTCTTTCATACTACTATAAACATAAACATTTTAAACAGAAGACTCTAATCGAAGCTCATCTTGCACATAGAACTTTTAAGCGATCGTAGATATGTTATACAACACAAAAGGGTAAAGTTGTTTCACCCCTTCCCCTTCCCTGTAAACCCATCAAGTCTAAATCGACACAGCCCTTATCTTTGTTACTACCCGCCCTCCGCCTGCGTACGCAGATATTATCAAAAGATTTTTGATCTACGCATGCGTATTTGGCGTCCAACGCGTGCGCCTTTCATACATCATGGCGTTCCCTTATCGTTCCAAACGAGATATAGATTTTATGTCATCAATTTCCACCCTCTCTTCCCCCGTACATCTACCACCATTCTGTTTTATGGGTTATTTGTTTTCTTCCCCTTCTTTGTCTCGGTTTGAGGTGATTTTTCGGGGTGTTTTAACTGCGGTCAACGGTAGGACTTGGTTTATAGGTTAGATCATTTACCTAATTACATGGAAACACTGTATCGAGCTACCTAAAAGCTCGGTGAAGGCCTAAACTTCAACCTGTGATTTAGGCACGCGATTCTAAAATAATGATGGCGAAATTTGAATACGAAAATGCTCACAGAGTAACTCAATGTAACGTCGCGATGTATGATTAATTATTAAGTCATTTATATTAGAAAGACATAAAACATCGTTTTATTTGTTAATTGCCTCTTTTGCTCTTAAAACAGTCGGTAGTGGCAACTTATGTTTGTAAAAAAAATATAATTTTAAAGGGCATATCAAAATATATATACATTACATTTTTTTTAATTTCGCCTTATATGAAACGTTGAGTTATATTTTGAGTAAAAACTACACCAAAGTTTCATAATATAAACATGTTAAAATGAGCATGTTAAAATGTTTGACTTTGGAAAAGTTTAACTGATTAAAACCAATTTATTTTTACACTTGAAATTAAATCACATTTATGTTACTTAATTAGTATGACTTTTTTATTTTATTACAAAATAAAGCTACAGAAATTCACTTTCGTGTTACGTAAATTCTTTGTCTGAAAGTGTATTTGTTTCTTATGATTAAATACACTTTAATAGTAATCCCAGAATTATTATTACAGATGTATTTTACTTGCCAAACATCCGGGACCCCGTGAAACACAGAATGAACGATTAACTTCATTACTATTTTAGAAGATGTCAAACATACATTTATTGCAATAGTTGGGTTAGCGAGAATTTATTTATAGTTTTTTTTTAGAAACAGATCACCTAATAGGGTCTGCCTACAACCTACTGAAAACCTATAGACCCTACAATTCTTTATTTTTAAACTGAAACCTTCGTTTATCGTTTATCGTGCACGTTTAAAAGTCGTTTCTATATTCTTACTCATTAATATACGATCTACCGGAAAACTTGTTTGTATTAATATTTAAAAACTCTGTACAGAAATATTATATTTAAATGAAAAATTACTTTTGATTTTTACGGATGATTAAAATATAATTACATTTGAGTTCATAAATAGACCTACTTACAATTCATATCCAGTAGACTTTCAAAGTAATTTTGGTACAAGTTCTGAACAAATGTCTAGAACACGTTTATATTTAAACAAATAATTAATACATTGCTTGAATTTATTTAAACACAGACATATAAACAGCCATCAATAACAACCCCCTGCAAAACTTTGCACAAACCGTCACGTCTATTTATCAACATCCCTTACACAAACTTTACCCTTCTGTAGAATTAACTGCGAACATTATTTCTCGCATCTTGATTGGTTGGTTTCCAGGGTACAAGGAGGGGCGAGTTTCTATTCAAAACATCCCCCTAAGTGTCTTATAACGTATGCATAAGCATCCCTTTGGGGATTTACAGAATTCAGCCGAGTCACTATTAGGTTGAGGGTTCAAAATTGTTATGATTAGAAATTTACGAAGGGTTTCTTAGCGGTTAGGATTTAGGAATAGATTTTTGGTTTTGGTTTACAAGACACAAAGAGTGAGTGACAAAAATTTTAAATCTCCCATTATAAAAGACTTAACCTCATCTATCTACGAAAAGGTACTAAAATTATGTCCAAAATGTTTTCCTTTTAAATATCTTATATTTGCCGATTAAAATATGAAAAATATAAACGGTGTTACAATTAAAAGTTGAGAATACTTCCTTTGTTTTAAAAATAATTTGCTATATTAATTTAACACCATGTAGGTAGCTTACGTTAAGAACTTTAAAAAGATAAGTCGAACATCTTTCTAGAGTATGTAGTTATTAAATTAAGCCAAATCCATACTTTCCTAACCCCGTATAATGACTATATGATTTTTTTTTAAATCTTCAAATTGTTGTTACGAAACGAAACTCATTTTTATATTATACAATTTAGGGACTGAGTAAGAAACGGTATAAACATAAAGATATGTTTTAATAACAAAATGTATTTCATAAACGATCATTTCAGAAAAGAGACTTTAATTAAAACACTTTTGGATGCAACCAACATTAAAAAGAAATTCTTATGTATATTTTATTTTTGCAAGGCAGAATGCAGATAAAGATAGAATATTAAAGGTCAGGCGAATAACAAAGGAGCATCATAAAAGAATAACACGTTGCCACTAAATACAAAGTCAGTTTTATACGAGTCATGGGACGAGCTAATTTCTTTATGGCCCTCGCAAAGCCGACCTTAGACACATTAAACCAAGTAAGGCAAGCAGTCAGTGTTCAAGTAAACTACTGGAAGTTAAGTATACGGTTTAACATATGGAGACTTTAAGACGTGGTTTGCGATAGAACCGAAATCCTGATTTGTTTTATACTTAGGCTATTGTTACTATCCTATTACGAGGAAATAAAAAAAGGATGGATATCATCAATTTATATTATTTGTTTGTTGTCGTTAAGACAGTGTTTATATATTAACATAAATAAATTGCGTCACTAAAGTATGTTTTATAGTTGCATGAAATATTTTTTGAAGTGAGGGTTTGTTTTTTTAAATTACTAGTTGTTTAAACAAAAAGTTGGTTTAGAATAACGGTTATATATTTAAACCATTTACATATGATGTTCCAACATACGATTCTAATTACAAGAAAATCGTAACAGCGGTTCAAGAATACAAAATCAACAAATTGTCATACAAATAAATATTGCGTTTTGCAGAAATACAACTAATTTATTAAAGGTATTTATTTTTACATTCTAGACAATTTTGAAATAAAATTCTAGACAGTAAAATATAGCAACACTTAAATTTTACTTAGGCCTACATCATTTAAGTCATTTTTATTGTAAACGAAATATGCCAAACTCTAAAATGTATCTAATAACCTATAATTATAGAACTTCCGGTCATTATATTTATAATTCACTTCGGATGATTCAGGAAATATTAAGGTATTAGTATTACACTTTTACAAATTAACGTAAATAATTGTTATTCTATATAATATTGACAATCATGCTGTTAAAACTTAACACAAATATAAGAGCTTCGTGTTAGAGAAAACTTAATAAATTATGCATCATTTAAACAAACATAGACTAAAATATTGATTAAACATATAATTTTCATCAATCGCTGAAAAAAACGTTGTACCGTAAAAGTGCCCCTACGTGTAGTGCACGAAACAAATTGACTACGTTGAATGCTAAAACGTAGGAACGACGTACACTACACGTAACCCGTTAGCGTAAATCACACTGAGTACGGACTGACACGAAAGTAATTAACTTCATTTATTGCGCCATGACAAAACCGTATCGCGGAGGCCGAGTCAATAACATAACTGTGGCGTCGACATTTTAATATTTTACACAATTCCAACTTGACCAACTTTTAGAATCTATTGTTGAAACATTACAGATTCGATATTTTAACAAAATGTCAAAAATAAGTTAACATTTTTATCAAATGTCTGTTGTTTTATAAACTCGTATGTGCATAATAAATTTACACAAATTATGTTTAACTAGTTTCACAGAGACGGAGTATTGTACTAAAATTGTAAGTTCTGTCGCAAAAGATAACTTTGTCTTTGGATCGCATTTAATGTTTATTTATACGTTATACCAAGTTTATATCAAGTTTAAAGTTTATTGGGAAATCAAATCATTTATTTATGAGAAAAGTGACAAATATTTACCTAAACAAACTATAAAATCAGGAATAATTTTGCTAATTGGAAACAACTTTATTTTAAATACATAAAAAGGCGTAAAACATATCGGAAAGTACTAGGATCTCTTACAGGTGCCGACCACTTGCTCTTCGGAATACAAAATAATGGATGGTTTCAATTTAAACCTAGAATTAGTTTAAATGGTGGTAAAAATATAAAATCAAAATACGGATTATATTTTTAAATGCCAATTGTAAGTATCATAGGCCTACCATTTAAGCAACCAAGAACTGCGCAAAGGTTTACGTAGTATAATACAGTATATAGGCCTACCTACTGTATGAAGCCATATGAAGATAAAGGTAGAATATATTAGTATTTGGTTCATCGTAACTAACATATTAATTGTATTGATAGTAAATCATAGTAATTTATTACTTTATTTTTTATGTATTCCCTAATATATTTACGCGTATACATTTTGCATATAACCGCAAACATAGCCTATTTGTATGAAAATAAATTAATATACTATTCAAGTTATTTTGTTCTAATGACCATCCATTTGAGTGTCCTGGAAATATATAATTATTGAGACAAACACAATTGTGCAGGACATAATTATAATAAATGAACAGAAGCTTATTGTTGAACATATTTTTATTAAAGTGAAGTTTGCAATTACCTTAATTGGTCCTATACACGCCGTTTCGTAGAAAATGAAGTACAAAGTTCAAGAGACTTCGACGAGTGGTCATACGGGATTTCAATTGTTGTAAATATCAGTTTATACTGAATTATCTTCTTTAACTTTTATTCGCATCACTATAATTACAACTGAGATCACTACATTATACAAAGCAACAGTTTATTTACTGCGTTTATTGCGCCTGCAGTGTTGTTGATCCAGATGCATAGATCTTGTTTAGATTTATCTCAGATCAAGTTTTCTTCTTAAGTCGATATATTTTCCTAACTCAATGAATTTATAAAACTGATAACTTTATGTTTAATCACCAGGACATGTACACGTCAAATTAGAACTGGTTTATTTCCTGCAACTGTATTTATTATTTAAACAAAACATACGTAAACGATTGGTTTATTTTTAAGGTAATTATAACTATACCTACTTATAAATTTAATTGATAGACCTATTCCCTTTTTCATAGGTTGGCCGATTTAATGATACTGATCATAAATTAACATTTAAAGGTATTTTTTACATACAAGAATTCTTTCACAAAAATAGGCAAAAGCTTAATATAATAGGCTACTGTTCTAGATTGTAGGCCAAACGCAAAAGTGAAGTATAAAATAATTATGAAATACATTTGGATAAGTACAAAATTTATTTTTGTTACACTTAGTGCACTTTGACAGTAATTTCATGAAAACTGTAATATCTTAAAATGTCACTGACCGTTGTCATATTGACCAAATCGATGACACTGCCCACCATACAAAAGAAACTAAATTGAGACAATTGAAGCAATTCGTACTTATTTTATCCATCCTGGAATAAAACATGTTTTAGATCAATTATTCTTTCTTGTTCATATACGAATAAAGATTTATTTTTTGGAAGTTCATTTTTTAAATGTATCAGTTTTTGCATTATTACCACTTAGGATTCGAACATAAAAATATATTATTTGATACAAATTCTACTACTAGTATTTATTAATTAATTTACAAATTATTCTAGTAAGTTAATACAATGTATAGTTTCCTCATCCAGTCGTTAGAGTCTCTACTTCCTACAGAAATACTATAAGGACCAGCAGCCTAGTTATGCTACGCATAAATCATACGTTTAACTACATTTACATCTGTCCAACACTGGTTAATTGAAAAGAAATTTAATATTAAAAATGATGTATATAAGAATTATTTTAATGTGGGTGTGCCTACGATTTAGACCTGACGTAGTGGGAAGCTGACGCAAGAGCCAGTTACTCTTAAGATAATTAAAACTTGGATTTCTGTTGATGAATCTATTATTGGCAAGGGTGGTAAATTAAAGTGTAGTTTATCACGAATCTGTAATGGGTTTTAAACTGTTGACAAAACGCAATTTAATTTAATTGACATGTGAAACCGATTATTTTTGAATTCTCAGAGAACTTCTGCTCAAAGCAATAGGATTAAGGCGAAGGGCCTATGTTGTATTCGTTGTTTCGCGATAGCGAATAGCTTCCAAGACATTTTACCCACTTAACTAAGTTCACAATCTAATTTTATAGGAATGTGTAAAGCATTTTCCTACTTAAAAGTGGAATATAATTACACAAGTTCGTCTACATTCGAAGAAAATATATTATTCCATTATTGTGTCATTATAATCACAAACCGAAAATCTTGTTTTGAAATTATTATATAATCAATTCTATTTTAAACATATTTTGCGAAATAGCAGTGCACACAAATCATATTATATTGTGCGGTATTTTTTACACTTTTTAACTTTAATGAGAGTGAAAATTAATATATTTTAAGAAATGCATTTTAACAGCCCCATTGGTATTAGGAATTATTGGTTTTTGTATACCATTATACAAGTAGCCTATGTGCAAAAATTATCCACTAGGAATAAAATGTGAACACAGAATCTCACAAATAATGCGTTTATTAACTTAAGGGGGCGCTACCCTGTCGCCGTATTGAATCTGATTCCCATAAGAGCACTGCTACAGAATAAGTAATTTTTTCCCGTTAATTCGTGGAATAAATTAAAAAATTTGGTTTCATTTTAAAGTAGTCTACTGTCATATGCGGATGTTGATTGCTGAACACATTTTCAAAAACCTTTTTATTATTTTCATAAACGTATGATATAAATAGTAAAAAAATAGTAAACTTTATTAATTTTTCACTCAGTTGCAAAAAGAGATATTGCAAAAAACCTTAGCAATCAACACCCACAATCTATTTCACTTTAAGAAAAAAAATACAGCTTTCGTTTTTTGACAAAAATAACAAAAAATATGCTTAATAGTGAAGGTATGTTTTCGTTATTTAACATTGAAATTGGTACCCAACTTCGCCGTTTAAAATGTAGGGAGCCGAGCCTTAAACACGTTTCCACAACAATTTTAGAGATGTACGATCAACAATAATCAAGCTATCCCTAACTTTATAACAGTTGTAGTTATAGTATCCTATAGTTGAATACGCGTTTGAGTAAATAGGCGTGTTATTTTAGGAGAATTTGTGTTCAAGTTTTATTCTATCATGTATATTATCTCACAAGCCAAGCTAATATTTATTTATATAATAATTAATTACTTTACCTACCTACAAAACTCATATTTCAATTACTAGGCTAACCCTACAATTCAGAATTACCACAGAGAAGAAGTAATGTTGCCAGTGGAATTATAAACCAAAACGCTTTACTCCAGTATAAGATGATTTATCGGAGTATAAGATGTGTTTACAAAATGTAATACTTCGCCTATTTCATTATTAAACCTGCTCCAATAGCAAAGGAGCACTTTTCAGCTCGAATTGCATCTATAAAGTGATTATCAATTTGCGATTGTTATCTTTAAAAAGCTATATCGGACACTCAGCTTAAATTACATAAAAATAACGGAAAAGGTGAGCTTCGACTTTCACTACGGCGGAAGAACCTCCTTGGGGTGAATGTGTGACAAAATAGTAGCACGACTAATGAGAATGGGGAACTACTGTTTCGTGTATATTCTTCAACTGTTGGTATCTCCTTCTACATTGTGGTATTTAACCTTTATTATTGGTGTAACATTTACAAACGCATTGTGAAAGTAAACCTACACTCAATAGATATCTTTCCAATTACGGAGTATTTATTAAGTCAATAATGTTGTTTTTTTACCAAGCACTCGTGATTCAAAATAGAATCTAATAATATCTCAGCGTTTCTCTAACAGTCTACAGTTAGGATTAAAGAACAACGAATTCTGTATTTCAATTGAAATTAACAAATCCCATTTCTGTACGAAAAGACCTATATAATTTTTACTTACATTATTGTTGTCCTATTATTAATTAAATGTATCTACAAACAGTAAATAAACACGTATTTTATAAATTTAAAGGATTTAAAAGTATGGTGTACAAATGCTAACCTTCAGCATAACAAATCCCATTGTGACCATATTTCAACTATGTAGGTTCCGTATTGTTTATAGCAAGTAAGTTTTTGTTTGTACATTTTATTGTTATCCTACAAAGGTTTCAAGACTTGGCCATTTAGGCGAATCGCAAGATGAATAGTCAGTTGTGCAAGTACATACGTGTTGTGATCACAATAGACCTGTTTTATGCACAGTAAGTTGTTTAAACTCATTCAGTCAGAGTTATAGGTAAAGGTATTGATTAAATTATATTAGTTTTTTTTTATAAAGAAACTGACATTGAATACTTTAATAATGTAAATATTAAAGGAAAGTAAATGCTCCCCTAACTTGCTAAATATTGCAAAATATGATGGATATTAGTGAAAGACTGTATGATCAAATTATATTATTTGAAGGTATTACTTGGGATTTTATGTGTTTACGTAGGCTATCTGCCATAAGGACAAAATACAATAATTTTATTTATTCATTTTAAATAACTAATTATGTTACCAAAAATTCTTCAAATTACATTAACCAATAAATAGATTCACAAAAAAATATTTAAAGCAGTTTTGCTCTTTCTGTTAAATCACATACAACAATTTATTTAGGCCTACAATTCCGAACTACTTCGTAAATATCTAAGAATTGTATAATTATTATCGCTTCAACAACAAAGTGTCTACAATCTATTACTACTTTATACAATAAAATATTACGTATAGTTTTATTGATTAAATTGAACAGCCCTAAATTTCGAAATAATAAACATAACGTTAAAACAGAAAACAAACAAAAATGTGTTGCCCAGAAATGTAAACCATTTACGCCCTGAATAGGCTTACATTCAGTTTGTATCATCTTTCATTGCAAAAGTTATATTTAATGGTGTCCAAAGTGGACATGTATACGGGATATTTCCAATTCAATTGTGCCAATGTATGTTAGGACAACACTGGTCTCCTTGCAGGCTGTAATCCCCAGGTGTTCGGTAGCAAGGTCTGCATATAATAATGGCATTATCTTTATTCATTTGACCCTGCAATTAAAGTAGGACAAATAAATATCCGGGATGTTGTGAGAACGTATTTTTAGACCGTTTTCCTTTCATTTAAACTGTATATTTATGCAGACAACAGAATATCGTTTCATACAAAACTATTAAAACACTATACAAATTTTCAAGTTTTCTTCTTTTTAAAGAAATTTACTACGATTAGGTTCTGGGCCGTTTCCAAAGAGAAGACTAACTGAGGAAGGAAGCTATAAACCTAAAGATATGTAATATAAAGGATAGGATAGTTTGGAATAAGGAGATAGATAAACGATAAAAACAGGGGTAGCTCAGAATTGATTAGTGTGATAAATCATATAACGTTTTTTTAAGAAGAAACACACATTTTAAAATTTGATTTCCCAATTATGGGCGTTAAGGTTGTGCTGATCTAAAAGCACTAAATTTATGAATGATAAATTAAATAATCATTGGATAAACGTACCGTAAGGTACTGTGTCTGTAGGATTAAAACAGTTAATTTGTTATTTGCTACTAAAGTATTAGCTATGAAAAATAATAGGTATGTTACTAGTGACGCAGTCGTAGTGAAAGAAATTACATTTCTCGACAAAACCCGTACAATAAATCAAGTAAACATTATTTTTTTAAATGATTCCAGTTGCATTACGCCCCGAACTGGCAATTTACTGGGCAAAGACCGCGATCAGCCTAATAATGAAACAACATAACTTTTTTCTTTTACCAAAGTGGCCGCCAAAACTTAATTGGGATTAGTTAGTACCAAATTGTAAGAACACTGGAACAATTAAGTTTCTCATCAAGATGAAATATTGTTACATACGTAATGTAGTCAAACTACTGCTTACAAACTTAATTGGAGCAGCTATAACTTTCTCGTTTCGAACCGACCACGCCTCGAACGACAAGACTAGAAAATAACCTTTTTAAAACCAGATCCGAGACTCAAAATGATTTCAAATGGTACAAGACAAATTATTAGACAGCGGGAGGAAACACGTTTGTAATAATTAATATTTTTGAGCAACTTTACGTTACTTAATTGCTTGGCACATTTCCTAAGACTTACAACAACAAAAACTTTGTGTGATTAATGTATGACTGGAAGGCAACATTTTATTGGGTCAAACGTCGGGTCCATGACTTCTCGAACACACTGTAGCAAACAAAAACAAACTAAACAGAAGCGGCCGAACGATCCATTAGCGTGCCATATTGATGAGGCTTTCAGATAAAGGTGTGGAGTAAATGACTGATTGAATCCGTTGGCTATTTAACATGTCTGGATTAACATTAAACCAGTTGTATTCACCAATTACTGACTTTATTATGTATAATTATGTTTATTACTTAGGTTTTATCGATCTTGTATTTTTTGACTCGTGCTCCATGTTTCTTAACAGATAAACAATAATAAAATAAATTACTGTCACTTTTATATTTCAATTAATAAACAGTATTGATATTTTATTATAACTTTGTTTTAAGAAGTTCAAATTTTATAAAACAAATATAAAAATTATGAAAAAGCGTACAAAGTACTATAATTTTTAGATTTAAACTTCAAACATGCCCATTTATGAAAATACAGGCTATAACTTTATCGAAGACTGCATTTTACAGTTTTCCTATTCATATTATTTATTACTTCAAATTCCTTATAATCTGTCATCACACCTACTTATATTTTATTCTGTGAAATTGTAGTTAGTGTAATTTTTTTAAATTAACAGCCTACTTTAAAAATATTTATAAAGGTAAAGATATTATAAAACCAGCAAGTTTGGAAAACTTATTTACTTTTAATTTCCACTTTAATTTTAGTTGATAAAAAAAATCGAGTAGGCCTATACCTGTACTAATTAGCCTTATTAGTTTTTGCGTCTACCAAGTCAAACTTAATATTTACTTAATACTTCTTTACAAAATTTGAATGACTGCCCGGTTTTTGCAAGTAAAACTGTTTACAATAATAATCATTATTGTTTTTGTTTTAATATCGGATATACGCTAGTATGGTCCATCGCGAACCCCCGCTAAGCAAATATAACCTCTAACAGTAATAATATAAAATTAAGTGTCATGAAGAGCATGAAGATTTCAACGGGCGAAGCTTAACACCATATCAAACTGTAGTAAATTACCGGTGTATGTTATCAGTGAAAGATCAGACTCTACAGCTACCGAGCGGCTGGTCGCTGGTCGTGTGAATCATAGGAAACCAGTTTCTGTTCAAGCTGTGAAACGGTCCAGACCACTAATATATATTGCCCAGTGGTATATTGCTTGCGGAGACCTATGGTAATTTTATCTCTGGAACAATGTCTGCAAATATTTTGGCCCGGGCATCTCCTAATTAAAAAGCAAGAAAACATGTGTATCGTGACATGGTCAAGTCGTCGAAAGGCGTGTTTCTGCTTTCGTGTGGTTTCTTCAAAAAAAAAAAAAAATAACCGGACACTTCGGGTTGGACAAAAACTGGGCTTTATGTTGTTGAATATTAAACTGGATACAATTTAATTGCGGTTTACTTATTTAACTTTATTAAAGAAACATGTTATTTTTTCAAAAGAATTGCACATAAACGTTTTTTATGTCGTGAAAAAGGTTTCTTTAATAATAATTAAAAACAGTATCAATTTGGTATAAACTTTTTTAACTAGAACTTCTAAAGAAGACATTAATTTTGTTATTTCTTTATTTTGAAACTATGAGATAATTCATTGCACATTTACATGTAGCTTACAATGCACATTGTCTATAAAACACTTCTAGATAAAAATATTTTTACAGCTACCGACAAAGAAAAATGGGATACTTTATCCGGGGCATTTAATTTAAATATTGAACAGTTACATGATTGTGAATTTTGTTTTCTTATATTTATTCCTTTCTTAATCGTTGTTCAGCATTCTTTGATACAGTTATAAAATCAAATAATATGTAAGTATCCCTTGTCATTAAAGATTGTGAAGTCCTATGGACTTTATAAACATGAATATCAATTTTAGTGTTATTACTATACACATCAAAATCTACTAAGAACGTGAAGTCGAGTCTGCTATAATATTTTTTAAAGTATTTACTCTTCCAAACAAAATGAACTAACGTCCTGTAGACCAGAAATACTTTTTTTTATTTCTTTTCACTTTTCCGATCAAAATCTAATACAAACACGTCTAAGGTATGGTAGCAGATGCGATTTTACAATTAAACGAAAATTCACCCCAACACGGTGGGCACACAAAACCCCTTCAATCTGATTGGCCAATGTACGGATTAGACCCCTAATTGTGCTCCTTCATGTATAAATATATTACCCTTGGTGACACAATGAGCCGTAGGGGGCCTAACAGGGGGGTCCCAGTATTCGTTAACAAATGACGTATAGGCCCGGACATAGTTTTCGAGGCGTGGCTCGTCACAACTGTATTCGAATACACTACGGCTCCAAAACGTTTGCACACTTTGAGAGTCTGTTAATAAACACATTGCTCCGGGCTATCGAAATCCAATCATAAATCGATTGTAACGTTTCCAACTGATCGATTGATTGATGATACTACATTTCAATTTGTATATCATGCAGTTGTTAAGTCAGAGGTCAAAGAGGAGAGAAAGTCTAAGAAGTGGAAATGTTGAGTTAAATAAGGTTCAACTGATCTTCTTTACCTGTTAGGCTTAACTTTTCCGTGTGTTGAATGTCAAAGAACAGTACTTTATCAACTTGTACGTCGTGCTTCAAATTATCAGTTTATTTTCCAACAGGTTTTATTTCATACTTATTAACTTAACTTTCGCAATACAAAATAAACAATTGACTAAATGATAGTTTAGTATCAATGTGTTGCCACGGTGGCCGTGATTGTTAAGGCGTCGATGCTTTATCAATCGTCATGGCAACCATCAATGGAAAAGTTCCGGGTTCAATTCCCATTGACCCCGAATAATTTTCTAAATGGTTTCTTAACAGACATCGTTGGCTGTGGTTCGGATTCCACATAAAACTGTAGGTCCCGTCTTCATTAGCCTTAAGTGCAAAACAGCAGGACGTTAAACCAAAAAAAAAAGTATCAATGTGTGTATTAAACATTTACAACTCAGTACAACTCAGTGAAGTAACATGTGGCCTAAGTATAGTGAAGTAGAACAATTTTTATTTTTTATTTTGACAAGTGGTATATCTGCACAATTATTTATGTTTATTGTGTTGTTATGTATGTGATATTTATGTAAACAATGGACTAGTATTAGTGTTTTTGGCTGGCCTGATGATGCTGCCTGTGACAGCGAAACTTGTAGCCATACATTGAAAAAACAAGTACTACTATTGACTGAAAATTTAGGTATGTTGATTAAACATTTGTAGATGTTTCCTGAGTTATCGCCTAGAGACCTACGGCAAAACCACACAGCTAATGATCAGAGAGTCCATAAAGCTTTTCAGAAGATTTTCCGAAGTCAGTGACTAAACAAGATTTGCCAGCGGGTTATTTGAACACATTCCGACTTCAACTTAAAGCATACTTATCTTTTACGGTTCATGTGGCATTATATTCTTATGCTTGGGTCAAAGAACTTTTGCTTACATTTTATATAAATAGTAGGTCAGTAACGTTATTAGAATATTAGATAACCTTTAAATCTGACGTTCACTTTGTAGACGGGTACTATAATTGCTTTTTCGTTTTTGTTATATGTATGGTTATGCTGACGATTCGTCTTTTATTTATGTACAAAATATGTACAGCAATTACACAAAAGTCGAATTACATCGAAAAGAATTCCAATTTATAATAGTAGTCTACACAATTATATAAATATATAATAAGTAGGTCCATGTCAAACATTTTGTTTACGATTTCTCTCTCTTTCTCTATATCTTGTGCAAAAATACACAATACAAAGTGTTAAGTCGCATTGTATTATTGATTGCATAAGTAACATTCGCTCTCTCACTCACTCGGTCACCCTATCCCCTCCACGCCTATTCCCCGTTGGGAAAGTAATCTTTTCAGAAATCTTTTTATAGCAGCGCAACAAAAGGTCGCTACTGTCACTAAGCAAGATGGCACCACTTGAACCCGAACAAAGAAATCCATAAAAAAATAGACATTCACATAACAAAAAAACAGCTTTGGTTTTCACTTTGCTTTTAGTGAGGGTGATTTTAAAGAGCTAAATTGGGCGGGGCATGAGGAAAACACTTAACGGTGAATGGGTGAGGGCGGTTGGGTTACTTTCGTCAGGAATTTCATCTATTTAAAAATTTTTGGATTGTAACTTATATATCCTACTAAATTTTGATCGGTTTTGTTTTTGCCAGAATTAGTTTTAAATAAATTGAAGATATGTTTAGGTTAAGTTGTTTTTTAATTTTGCTAAAATTAAGTATTACATTATTTCTTGAACCTTAAATTTAAGTGTGTTTATACTAAAATATTAAAGAGAAGTTCATTGATAAATCAAACAAAAGTTTTTAATAGGCCTATAGGCTACAGATCTTTGTTGTTTTGTTTTATTAAAATATCATTATAGGTTGTAGTTTACCTTTTTCTTTTACTAGCACGATGTTACAATTTCAATATCTCTTATTGATTTTTATAAATTTGATTCTAATATTTCATTTTCATTGCCGGTTTTTATGCATTTTCACAGCTTTCTTAAAATTTAAAGTTTTTTCTTGGCGAAAGTAAATAGCGTATATAGGCTAATTAGCACAACAACAATATCTAAAACGTTATTTTTATTTCTTTCGGTTCGTAATAACTAAGTTAACATTATCAGAATCTCAAATTAATATAGGAACACGTTTTGTTCTCAGATAAGAAAGTTGTATAAAGTGTAAGACTAGTTTAAAATCAAGAAGTTTACTACATTTGGAATAGTATAGTACTTACTAATTTATTTACAATTATTATTAATTTTGCTTTACAATCCTTATTTTCAAAGCATGTTATTATTTATACAGATATATTCAATTTTAAGATTATAATATAATATTATTTAGGTTATATAAACAGGTGTTTAGGGGTTTCTAGGTGTTAAACAAACAGTAGGCCTACATTGTACGATATCGACTTTTTTTAAATCGACTCAGGATAGTCCCTTGAAATAGTCAATACAGGTAAACCCGGAAGTGGGCGTGTATTTTTATCGACCGGACATTGTTTCAACCCCAAGTCAAGGATGCATTAATAAAACAACCCTTACTTTAACACGCGGAGGGCGTGCCAACAATATGTTTTACAAACTTTGTTTACCTGTGTGTGGGAACTTTCCAAGAGGCTTACATTAAATTGCTTAAGTGAGAGTAAGGATTAAATATTATTTTAGTGACGTAAGAAACTGACTCTTGACGGGGAATTGCATTTAGAAAACTTTCTCATCACAATTATTTCTGTGCACTGGCCAATGGATTTACTTTAGTTGAATTTGTTTCTTTTATTCAAATTCAAAAGTGCATTTATAAGAATATATTATGTATGTATAATTGTGAAGCCATATCATCGGACGTTAGTATGCCTGTATACAATTTAAGGCTCGGCTACAGCGAGTATTTGAATCGCCCATAACATTAACGGTAAACTTTATCACATTCATAGCTGTAATATTCATCTTAAATTATCTGGTATGGGTAATTTTTAAGATTATATTGCATATAATCGAACAATAAAATTTACTTTTTAAAGTTAGAAATGCATTTTTAAAATGAATGTAAAATTGCACGAAAAAATGCACATGCTGCACAACTCTAAAGGTTGAAATACTGAAATTTACAAATAATTTCAAAGAGAATATAATTATATTCCTATAAACAGTAATACATTGTATATCTGATGGACGATTGTCAGTGAAGGTACAACCATCAGCTATTTACTCTAACACATTTTTAAACTTTCACATATACTTTTAACCCGTGGCATTGTCATTGACAGTCGATGTCATAAATAAATCTTGAAATAATAATTTTCATTTCTAATTTGTAGGTTAACTTTTTGCTAAGCGTTAATCCAAAGTCGTGTTATCTGTTATACTTCAATAAATCTCCTGTTTACAATCTTAGCTTTGAGGTTATGGTAAATCTTATATCGTTATTAAAATCTAAATTATAAAATATGTGTGTGTATATGAATATAATGGGAATTTGCATGCGAAGCACGCAAGGGTCTTCCTAACCATATTTATAATTAAATAACATAATTATTGTCAATTTTTCAATTATTTTGTGTGAGTTCTGACTTTTTAATATAAGAATTATATTAATTAATTTAACATAAAATCTAAAATTACACTCATTTTTTAAAACGTAATGATTTTGACCGGAGCACCAGTCAAAGTGTCATTACTTAAAAAAACAAAAAAAAAACAAAAAAAACAATCAGGATATTTACAATGCAAATCAGGGGTAGTATGTTTTTATTTGAAATAACAAAAACTATCTAACACTAGATTTAAAATGGAATAAAGATTTGAAAGATCCGTCTTAATGTAAGACATTATAAAATGAAATTTAAATTGATCCAATATTTCTTTTATGTTTTACAAATAATTAATCATGTAACTGTTTAATTATGAAGGACAAGTTGCAGTTTGATTCATGACATCCTTTCTGATCAAGGCGGAGCACACAAATTGGCTCTGAAGTAGCTATTAAATTTTTTGCAACACTGATGATTGTTTAACGTGTTCAGTATCATTTGCATGTAAAACTATGCATGATTTTATTATTCATTTGCTATTTTTAACTGCATATGCGAAATTCATTCTGCATATAATATTTTAGGAAGAATATTCTGTCTAATTCCCGTTAAGTTCGATATTAAGAGTTGATGCTACACCCAAACGATTATACAACTTCTTAGAGATTTTCGTCTTGATTTTAAAATTAGTTTCATATTTATTTATTTATTTTATTTATTTATTTATTTGTCACAAAACAGCACATACAGGACAGAATCCAATGCCAGATGACATGTCAAATGCAATACAATACACAATATACTACAATTAATTATTAAATACACATACATTAAAAGACACATATAAAACATTCAACAATACAATATCAAAGTTTAAAAATAAAACTATATATAAAAATAAAACATATATTGAATATATTCATTCAAATGTGTAATATAGAATCATTATTTAAATTTTTGTGTAAGGAAATGTTTATTTGAACTCATTATTATTCAGGATATTTACAGAGATTTTTCATGAAGTACAGACCTATACATAAGAATATATGCGACTGTTTGATAAATCATAACATATAGGCCTATAATAACATACCGTACCTAGAATGTCTACAAAGTTTTAATATAGTTTATTTTTTGTGGCGAGAGTTTCAGTTATAATGTCGAGTACAGTAAACGTAGGGCCTACTACATATAATTCATGATTAATGTTACAAAATAATGCGCATGCGTACCCGAAAGCGGTGCGCGAGGGTCACTGACATTCCGCTTTCAGAGAGCAAAAGTAATTCCTCCGCAGGAATGGGAAACAAAATTATACTGTTAATAACTTATATTTTAATCTTAACTTAAAATATACTAGCTGACCCGTGCGAATATTTCACAAGTTTGGAGTAGGCCTACATTTACCTGATTTAACACGTTGATTTAATCCTGTTAATTAAGTTTATTTATTTACATTGGTTTATAAATAACAGTTTCCCTATACAATCTTACAGTGTAAACAATCTAACTAACAGCTGTCATGCTAGTTAAACAGATGGTTAATAGATGACGCCTTTCATTAGGAACATACAAAGTATAATATAAAAGTTTTTTTAATCAATTTTTGTTATTAAAACATGAGTTTTAAGCTGTTTGTCTATTTTTCCGGTGTAGTGGTTAAGGAAAGCTTTAAAATGATGCCTTATTCATGTAATTTGATGATGTATTAAGGAAGTTATGGCGTACCGACAAAAAAATGGTCTTGAGAAATAATATATGCGATTATTTTAGGAATTGCCCACCCTTAATTGGAGGCGATACTGTTTCAATTTACTCCTATTATTAATAATAAACTAATTATTGCATATTGTCTTTAATTAAAATTACTGAAAATAATGAATCATTACGGTTAGTAACTTTACACATAAAATAATTAAAAAATTAATTTCATTAAATTGTAAAATGTGCAAATAAGTGTTAGGCGTGTGAAATAGTTCAGGATAGAGTACATTTAAAACAGGTGTTTCATGAACGCCATTTGCAAAAAATGTATTTTCATTTTTTAGATCTACGTTTAATAACATTAATATCATCAGAGATTGTTGGCGATATTTTTGTATTCCTAGACACCCTCAAAAGAGAGTTGAAAATTACTTTTAAAATAAGCACAATCACAAACCTATCAAGAAAACAACTCGACTGTAAGTATGTTTATGATTTTGAACTGGGTAAGTACTGCGATATTCGATTTTTCAATTTGTTTAAGAATTTTGAATCGTTAAGTAGAAATAGCCGATTCTTCCCTAGTCGCAATACCAAGAATCATAAGTCGATGTTAATTTAATAAAGTAAGAATGTCCGAGTAGTATTTTTACTGTCGTTATACGCCCTTTATATCCTTGTTTTAAGCGTACATTTAACGAAGTGGAAGTATTCTCCCAAGAATGCAGCCCTAACAGGTGAGTTACAATACAGCTAAGCCTATTAATAGTCGTCCAAAGCCTTAAAACCTTTACGAAGAAAAAATATATTTCTCCTGTCTCACTAATGGCCTCTGCCTTTGTCCCGATGTCTCCTTGATGCCATTAGACCAAACAAGACTTGAAACTCTCAGGGGCGAAATGTAAACAATATTTCTTAGAAAATTTTTCAATTTGACTGACATCATATTTTTATGACGTCATTTAGTGAACATCGTAATATCAAATTTAACTCTTTTAACTTTTACATTAGTATCGGGTTAACTAAGCATATAATGTAATGATACATAACGCAAACAACATATAGCCTAAGCACATGATTAGATTAATATTAAATATGAAAACATTTTAAACGCAAATATTACACAGAATGGATGTAGTGACAAATTTATGTGATTTTATTTTTCTATAGATCTTCGTTTTACAAGAAACTTGTTATTTATTCTGTTGTTAATCTATTTTGTAAGATGTGTTTTACTATATAATGTGTAGGATAATGTTTTGTAATACTGAAACAGTTGCTAAGATTCAAAAATTTATTCTGTTATTCTCATATTATTATAAACTTTACGTTCGTTTCATAAAAATCACAAACAAACTGTGAATACACCTGAATAAATCAAACTGTCATTTCATCTTCAAATTCAAGATCCAGTCCTTATCTCAGACCTTCTTTAACAAACTATTATTTGCGGGACTGTTGTGTTATGCAGACCCAGAAAATTAATAATCTTTTCAAAACATATGTTTGTAATTTATATTAGTAAAATGACTCACCAATCTCCTCTTGGGTTTTATTAGTGGCCTGTTTTGTCCGTTCATTTTATAATACAATCCGCAAGCATTACAAAGATAGTGTCCTGTTCCATCCCTTCTCCACAAGGGTGTCGACGTCGCCCCACAGTTTACACATTCTCTCCCCTCTGAAACAAAATTCAACAAAGTAAATCAATTAATTAAGACAAACAGTATTTAAAGCTAAAAACATTCTGAGATTATCGATTTCACATTTTAGGCGAACTTTAAATGTATCCTAAAAATTTTTAATGTAAGTCCATATTTAAGAAGGATAAATGTTAAACATCACCTTAGAAAATCATTTGATTAAGTAAGAGAAATTAATATACAAGCTTCTACGGCATAATAAAGTTATTACAATCTGCAATATTTAAAAAAAGCTCTTTAAAAATGTGGTTAATTCAAGGAGCATACTACAATATTAAAGGAGATTTTTTTCTGAAACTTATCTTGATACATTTGTCTAGAATAATATGTTCAGGCATATGCAATATTTTATTTGTTTAATATTGTCGCCCGTTTTATAGTTTTTTTAGGTTATGTTATAACAATAATTATAATTAGTAAGACAAATTAATTAATTATCTTACACCACATTGCATCTTCCCCAAACCAAGTAATTTTCCAAATCTCAGAATTGCCTGCCTAATTTGCTTGATTTATGTATTAATAAATAAATATGTAAGAGTAAATAACTACAATCTGTTATTCCTTTAGTTGTTTATCATATACAATTGTATATGTCTTTATTTGATTAATACACTTGCAATTTGTTTGTTAGGATATATTAATACGATAGGTTAGTCAGGTATTGTGTATATATTCTTTATTAGTTTATAAAAAACTTATATAATATATACATTTTCTTTTAAATATCTTACGTTTACCGCTAAAATAAATAACCACTGCCACATCGCATATATACTCACGTAAATTCCAATAAATGGCAGTACAGTAATTTATTCTTAATTGAATAAAATTTCCCAACATTGTCAGTGTCCTGGTTGCGGGGAATATTTGTTTTGTTGTGACGACCTTCAGTGCACATACTGTATGGCACCTGGCCACGGGATTGAAGTGTATTTATGAGGTTGTATTGTAAGTATGTAGTGTGGACGTTAGGTGTATTGTGGATACGTCAATTAAGCTGCTCTATTGCAACACATGCGGTGGTTTATGAGACACGTTTCGATATTTACGTCAAATTATTTAGAATAGTGTTCTTTACTTGAAACTATTTAAGATGAAATATTTATCTTGGTGGTTTATTATTGAGTACAGTATTAGTTAATATTGCAGGCATTGATATTAAAATAACGTGATTGGCTTTTATGACTTGCCATTTAGTTAAATAAATGTAATTACTTAAGTTAATAAGAAATGTAACTCATGAAGTATTAACATAGAGAAAGTAAAAAACAAACCATGTAATAGGTTATTGTAATTTTAACTGCTTTTTTGAAGTGATAACTTCTATTGGCCCGTTGGGGACTTTCGCTTGACTATGTTTTTGAAATCTCGCGTCAAGCAAACTTTTTGCGTAGATAAAAGTCAGAGCGTAACGAGGGAATAGGCGATATATCTATATATAAAAAAGCGAAATACCACTCACTCACTCACTCACTGACTCACTCATCACGATTTCTCAAAAACTACCGAACGGATTGAAATTAATTTTGGTATGTAGCTTCCTCTAGAGCCATAAGTGTTCACTAAAAAAGGGTTTTAAAAAATTGGAAATTTTAGGGGGTTTGAGGGGTAAAAATTACTAAATCACGATATCTCCAAAATTACCGAACAGATTGGAATGAAATTTGGTATGCAGCTTCCTCTAGGGCCATAGACGCTCGCTAAGAAAGGGTTTCAAAAAATTCAAAATTTTAGGGGGGCTTTGGGGATCAAAGTTATTAAATCACGATTTCTTCAAAACTACCGAACGGATTGGAATGAAATTTGGTATGTAGCTAGCTTCCTCTAGGGCCATAGATGCTCACTAAGAAAGGGTATGAAAAATTTCGAAATTTTAGGAGGGGTTTGGGGGGATCAAAGTTAATAAAATCATAATTTCAGATCTTTTATTATTACGACAATGGTGCTTTTATTATTTAAGATCTATATATATAAAAGCCAAATACCACTCACTGACTGAACACTTAAAAAAATACAATTACGTTAAAAAGACTGAAAATACCAACCACCACGGGCAACGCCGTACGGGTCAGCTATATAGTAGTATATATAGACAAGTAAGCGCGTGGAGAGGGAATAGACGATACATAGTATATAATAATACGTTATTATAATTATTATAATATTTATATATTTTAATAAATATGCCCCAAAAATAGTGACCATTATAATGTAAGCATTATTTATTTAGTGACTAATGATTTTGAGTGAGGTATAGTGTATGCACTCTACATAGAATTCTAAGAATAATTCAATATGTAAGGAATAATTATAATAATAATTATTATATTTGTGCGTTTTAAGTTTTGTAAAGAAGATTGATTTTTGTTTAACTGAAGTAAGTTTAGACAAAATTTTACATTTTGTACATTTCAACAAAGTAATATTTCACATTGTTTTATTTTACTGTAACTTATTATTACTCACTTAAATATAAAATTTAGCTTCATATTACAACAATGGAGGTCATACACGTTAATGGAGTATCTATTCCTCACAGAGTAGTTTCTTCTAGGCCACATGGCCAATGATTATTCTACTCTTTGACTTTAGTTGTACATGACACGATTCACTGGGGTTTGAGATGAGGATCAGAGTTGTTAGTCATGTTTCAAACAATTGGCGCAGGTTCAAACCATATACTTTAAAAGTAACAGGAGATATTTATTCAACAAAAAAAAGAAGAATATATCGCGGATATGAGCAAACCGGTAACTTTTGGGACCTCCTGTGAAATTCAAGCAGCAACCGAAATAGTTTTTATAAATTTTAGGAGCAGGAGTACATAAATGGTTATAATTTGTGGGAGAGTTTTGGCGAACCGATTGAGGGAATAGGGAGACTAAGGTTTACTGGGAAACTGACGAGAGGCCACTTTGATGTTCTCATTCCTCTCACACCTTCTTTACCTGACAATGCAAAGGATATTAGTGTGGAGGAAATACAGTCAGCTTCCCAATCCCAGGTTTCAGACGATGGTCTCCAAATTTCTCAACTTCCAACCCTATCAGAACAGTGTGCATCATCATCTGATGCAGTTCGGTCGCATCCAGAACAAATACCAAAAAACGAGGAAAAAAGACGAAAGCGTTTTTCTAATACAAATCGCGTAAAAGCACATAGGCAAGCGGTAAAAAAACCCCACTGTCTCAAAATACACACAGAATCAGCTAAAATACTTTAAGATGTAACATTTGCTGTAGGTAACCATATTATTTCAATAGCGAACATTGGCCTGTCAGCTAATAGTAATATATAAACAAGTAAGTGCGTGGAGAGGGACTAGACGATACATATAATATATTATAATTCGTTATTATAATATTATAATTATAATATTATAATTAATTATTATCCCTTACATATTGAATTATTCTTAGAATTCTAGGTAGCGTTCATACACTAATACCTCACTCAAAATCATTAGTCACTAAATAAATTCTACTTACATTATTATAATTATCACTATTTTTGGCATACTTATTATAATTATGATATTATTCCATAATAATATTATAATTATAATAATATTACTATATTATAATTATGTAATTTCAAAATATGATATAATATTTTTTGACAGTATATTGACTTGTGTAATTTATGAACCTTTATTCTCCTATAATATTAATACTGTATTTATAAAAATATAAATCGGTCATAGAAGTTATCATTTCCAACGTGTGGTCTTAAGCACACCCAATTTTTTTTATTTTGTTTAAGGAATGTTGTCTCGGTAGCTAATATAAACCAATCAGATTTGTTTTAATTCAATTACATTTAAGGATTATAACTTTGTAACTTTACCAAACTGAGTCATCGTAAACCAAAACTTCAGCTATCCAACCGGAATAGGAAAAGTGTAACGCATTTGAGTCAGAACCAACCGTAGAGTATTCCGCTATCCCCAACTCCTTCTTGCCGTTTAACTCGGTAACACGTCACAGTTGTAGAAAACTTTAACGCTGCCTATATTGTTGTCTCTTAATTACCTATAACTTTAGTCGTGGCAGTGGGCTCTCTGTGCCAATACAAAGCAATACAAATAAAGTTTGTTATTAAAATGATAATTTATCATTGATTAATAGTTTGAAGTTAGATAATAAAATTTGTATAAATAAAATAAAATTAATACTTTTTTTACGAGCTTACTTTAAAATATAAAGGCCATCCTTGTAAAATTTGTAACCATAATTTTTTGGTCTTTGTTAATTGTCATTTCAAATTTCATGTAAATAACTGGTTTAGGCAATCTCTAACAAATAAGTAGAACGTACGGTATTTTCTATGAGTTAATTTCGTTATATCTTTGGGAGAAAAATTATATAAAATATTGAAGTATGAAAATGTATGTAAAGTAGAATTCATTAAATAAATTTTTTAGATAATATAGAAATATATCAAGCAAATATAATAATTAAGCAAGCAAATTGCACGTAAATAAGCACATTGTTCAATAAAGTGGTCACTGATTTTACCAATACTAACGGAATGATGGATTAACAAGTTTTTGAGTCACAAAATAATTTCACCAGATACAACTATACTCTTAACGATTGACATAAGTGAACCATGAACCATAAAACATCTGCGTCGAATTAAGATTACAGTTATTTCCAAAGGACAGTAGAAAAAAGTTAAGGCTAATGAAAAGCTTGGCTTTTGAAGCCTATTGAATCAAGGAACGGTTTAACCCCAGACCGCAACCACTCAACCGGCAAATTGCTTTCGTAGCGGTCTTTTAAACCGTCTAACCACAAGCACAACCGTCCCGTCTTCGGCTGGGGGGAGTTAATAGAATAATCACCAGAGGGATGTTTAACTTATTGGCTTGGTTAGGAAAGTGATTTGATTTCAGTCCAACACGAATCCAACTTAATTAAAAGAGGAGAAGAAATGGCCTTGTATACATTGTAATCTACAAAGGTCATGGTCTGTAGAGATAGTTAGGGATTGGTTGTAAGTAAAACAACAGCCAAAGTAAAGAAAATGTTCAATATATGTTTAAAATTATTTTCTTACAAGAATGAAGCTTAAACTATATTTGTAACTAGATTAATTTTATACATATATATATATATGTATAAATCATTGTTTCATAAAGATTCTAATGGGCTTGAAATTTGAAGTAACCATGAAAATAGTCACACTGTCCAATTAAATCAAGACAAAATATACGATTATACCATTACTTGAGTTTATATTAATGATTGTAAAAAAATTGAGAGCTTCCAAGAGAATACTTTTTTTGAAGTACAATGCATTGTCGTTTACAAATTTATAAGTCGAAATAAATAATCGTATGTACTTTTTCCACAAAATTACAGAAGATTGTATAATAGTGAGTAGAATATATTTTAAATAGAGCACACATAAAACATGTTGGATGTGGAGTTGCGTTATAAATTTGTACGTTAATTAACATCTCTTAACATGGAAGAAGGATTTTTGGCCGTACTAATGGTATTTCATCTGTAATTTGAGGTGCAGTGGTGCGATAATTATAATTGTTGATTGGTAGTTATGAGAATTGTTTTAAGACTTAATATGTCTTATTTTACTACTTTCTAATATGATTAATTAATATGTTTACTATCAACGGCAACAAAGAATATATTTACATCGTATACAACTTGCTATTTTTAAAATTGTATTTTACAATGCAAAATTTGTCACAGTTTTCTCAGTGGGATTGTGGAAAAATACTTTTAATAAGAATAATAAAATGAACACAAATCTTTAATAAAAAAGTTTATTTATTTTATCAGAGGTGTTTCAACAACAACCACCCCCAAAAACCCCACAGTGACTCATCAGCTGGTTATTGAGGATGTCGATGAACGTATTTTACAAATAATGTTGCGTTTGAGTTTGTGTTTTATTAACCTTAAGGGTCGGCTCTAGCTGTCGGCCATGTTGGTTGACACTCCATAAGACCAATGTTAAATTAAAATCCATATTTTTCCTTTATTTTTGATTGGATAATTATGAACGATATGTCATTTTAAAGCTATGGCCAATACGCATGCAAATGGCTTTTCCAAAATTAAGAAAAACGTTTTGTTTAATATTTATTAACAATTTAAAAAAATAATTTTTAATAATTTTTTATGTTGTCACTATTAGTTATAGCGAAAAAGTACCAAGCCATTTGCATGAAGAATTTCGTCCCCAAGAATTTGGTATTTTTTTTAAAACGCTATTTGAACAATTGCGGGTTTTAAATGGATTTAGGCTGAGCAATGTCCGTGTAACCTACCGCCGCTATAGGGTGACTTTAAATATTTGTTTACGATGTAACTATTAATTATAGCGAAAAATTATCAAGCCACTCGGATGAAGAATTTTGTCCCCAAGAGTTTGGTATTTTTTTGAAAACGCTATTTGAACAATTTCGGGTTTTAAATGGATTTAGGATGAGCAATGTCCGCGTAACCTACCGCCGCTACGCTGGAGTCGCAGGTTGCTTTCTGTTTTACTAGAGCCGACCCTTAAATATAGGCTACTACCGTAGATGTAAAAGCACCGTATATACCCAGTTGTATAAATCCCAATGTAATCAATTATTTAGGTAAATAAGATACACTATTCCAACGAACAGAAGATAAATAGATAAACAGAATAATGACAAAGATATAAATTAAAAAATCGCATTTGCTTGTTAACCTTTATAAATGACTATTTTTATTTTTAGTAAATTTACTATCCTGCCCTTGCTTCAACGTACAATCTGTATTCTACGTGACCGAGAGGCATTACGTGCAAGAGTAGACCACGTTGCTAAACCAACACTCCACCATACCCGTTATTACATCGTATTATCTTGCTCAAAATTGTCCCCTGTGCTGTGTAATTTCTGTGCAATATTCGCTAGGAATTTGTATTGATTTAATGAGTATATAATTGCTGGAAATAGATATTTATAGGCCACTTTATGAAAGATGATCATGTGTTTTCACGTTCCTAACCTAATATTGCATTAAAATCAATGAAGGTCGGTTTCGCATCAGTTAACACGGCCTAGAGCGTTCGAGAGGGTGTTAACACAGGACGAAAATAAATTGAAGATAGGTTGCATTGCCATAGAAAAGTTACCATAAAGTGTAGGCTATTGCATTACTAGCTTATTGTACACAACATGGTTTGGTTTCTAGAGCGTAGTTGTTGGTAATAGTTTCGAAGAAAGTTTGAAGAAACCAAAAAACTCGTCTGCCTGTCAATATTTTCCTGTCAGACTTTTGACAGGTTCAGATATAATTTATGGAATAGGTAGATTAAGACTACTGAATAATCCTTTAATCTTGAAGGCAGTAAATTAGATGATACTTCAGAAACAAAATTATAATAATGTTTACGTATCAGTGACTCTCCTCCTACAAAACGAGTCTAGATAAATTATTGAAGAACTACTGATTAAGATGTAGTTGTAGTATTATATTTAAAGACGAGAACGTTTATACAAATTATAAAATCTAATTATTATTTCTGATTGCCTTACTGAACTGGTTAATTTTACTATAAATTTACTTTTTTGTGTACTTACAGCTCTCAGTCCTATATTTTTCTTGTTTTATTTCATGGTGACGTACGTTTCGCCTTTTCTATTCAGGCATTATCAAACCTACACTTCATTAGGACTTTACATTTGTTGATGCGCGTCAAGTTGGTAGCTTGCAAAAAACAATCGCGGCCACACGTACTTTCGGCTCGCCTAGTTATGAATAAAATATAAATGTCCCTATTGAGTGTTGTGTTGTGTTGTGTTGTGCGTTACATGTTGTTTGTGAATGTTTTCGTGTAAGTGTTTCAATTTAAAAACTTGACGCGCATCAACAAATGTAAAGTACTAATGAAGTTTAGGTTTGATAATGCCTGAATAGAAAGGGCGAAACGTACGTAACCAGGATATAAAAAAAATTAAAATAAAGGACTGAGAGCTGTAGGCCTAAGTACACAAAAAAGTAAATTTATATCAAATCAAACTTGATTTGTGTAAATGTTTGAACTGTAAAAACACTGACAAAAGATGCAACCATATAAAAGGCTAAGCCGATTACCGGAAAAGGCTCAATAACATAAAAACAGATCAGCTTTAAGAAACTGTTTCACCTTTTTATAACTGTTAATGATTGTTTTGTTTTATACATTTTCATATGTTAAAAAAATAATCTCACTCAAGAAAAAACAGAATTTAATTGATGAAAATAGTTTTAAAATTCTAAATTTGTTTTTAAGTTTCTATATTCGAAACTTAAAATATTAGTTATGCAACGTAGCATATTGGTAAACGAATCGTGTTAGCCAATATTTGTTTTCACTGCTACCTTGTTTCCGTCGCTCAACAAATATAAATAGATTTGTGTACTTAGGTTACGTTTTACTTCAGTAAAGTATTTCTTAGTTTAGTAGTTTGGTAACACTGTGACAGTTCTATTTTAGCGTCTTTGTACATGCTGACGATGGAAAGGTTAACGGGCATAGTTTTGAAATTAAATTTCATAACATTCACTAAATACTTGTAACAACGGTTCCTCTTTTTCTTTACGAAATCATATGTGCTAAGTTTCATTTTATTGTTGTTTTAAGTTACAATTTAAATATTTCCCCGGTTTTTCAACCAACAAGTTTTTTTAATGGAGGCGTTAACTTAATCACCATACAAAATAATTGTCCACATTTTTTGCACTAAGCAAAACTTAATAATAGATTCGTCTAATTTTGTATGTGTGCAATCTCCGAATTTTCACGAAATTCTCGGACAGATGTTTAGAATTTTATTATCAAATCTAAAGACAAAATAGTGTTTCTAAACAACTTAGGTTGGTTTGTTTATAATTCGAGAACTACTGCAACAACTTCGACGAAACTTTTGGACATTTTATTAAAGCCTAACCTAAAGGTAGTGCTATTTAAGTTAACAAAACTCGCTGAGTGTACATTGAAATTAAGAGCTAGATATTTTTTTGTAATTTAAGTAAAATCTGCTGCCAGTAATTCTGTTTAATAGAGTAACCGTACAATCTAACATGCTGGTCATTAGATCTAATATCAAAACACATTTAACTATTAACAATCTTAATCAGTTGTTGTCAGAACATTTCGAGTATATTATTGTACTTTGTATCAACGACTGCGACACTATTGGCAACTAGAACCCGCGTTATGAGATTCCAACAACAATGGCTACAGTTCACATTTGTCAAAACCTTGGAGTCGTTTCTTTCTACACAATGGACTCAGCAGGAGTTTGTCCCAAGTCTTTATGTAGTGTATAAACATAATCACAACAATTCAAACTCTATGTCAGCGATCTATAGGTCGCATTGTGTGTTAATAAATATAGAAACATGACTTTCTCAACCCTTATTATATTAAAATGTGATTTAGTTATTTAATTAAATGGTTTAATATAAAGTACACATTATCTCATGCAAATAGTTAAGAAAAGTGTAGGCCTACTGAGTTGTTAATAATATAAAATATAATTTAAATTTTGTATGTTTAGCGTGCTATCTAATATTGTTCTTTACCAATTTAATTTAACTTATAAGAACTTATTACCTTCTTTTAAATATTACTATATATATTCTTATTGATAAATTTTGTATATAATACTAACTGGTCCGATCCGGCTTTGTAAGGATAGACAAATCAAAGTTAAATGTATATTAACAAAACATTTATTATATCAATAAATATATTACACTGTTTATTTCTTATGGGTATTTTTAGTAACTTTGACCCGCCCAAACCTCCCCTAAAATTTCGAAATTTTTAAAAACCTTTCTTAGAGATCACTTATGGCCCTAGAGTAAGCTACATACCAAATTGAATTCCAATCCGTTCAGTACTTTTAGAGAAATCGTGATTTATTAACAACTTCCCCCCCCCCCCCCTAAGATTTTGAATTTTTTGAAACCCTTTCTTATCAGCACCTACGGCCCTAGAGAAAGCTACATACCAAATTGCATTCCAATCCATTCAGTAGTTTTAGAAAAATCGTGAATTAGTAACTTTGGCCTCCCCAAACCCCAATAAAATTTCGAATTTTTTGAAACCCTTTCTTATCAGCACCTACGGCCCTAGAGGAAGCTACATACCAAATTTCGTTCCAATCCGTTGAGTAGTTTTTGAGAAATCGTGATTAGTGAGTCAGTGGATTTGACTTTTATATATAGATGTAATTATGTTTAAAACTGTATGTCATATAGGCCTAATTATTTTACAGTCGCTCGTTGGGCGATTTCCTGGCCATTTATATTCCGATTTATACTACAGACATAAATTTAAAAGTAGTTAAGAAGATTTTTTTTAAACGATTTTGGAAATAAATTACCATATTAGAATTCATATTAGACTTTACTTTACCCTGTTAAAACACTAAGGATAGGCCTATATATTGACTTATGTGTTTGGATTTTACAATAAATTATATATTATGAACTCCACTATTTATAAAAACTGGCATTTATAGTGGAACCCCAGTGCTATAAAATGTTTATAATTTAATATTTCATTTAAAAATTATATTTAAAAAAATGGCTTTAGCTAATAGAAGCATTAAAATTGCAAGATGTTTGAGAGTTTTCGTTTTTGTTTTAAAATTAATAGTACGAACGATTTTAAGTTTTTGCTTGGAACTGCCGATAACCAGACGCATAGAATGCTTATGATTTGTACAATTTGGTTAAAAATCTATTTTCCTCTTTACAGCAAATACAAATTTATACATAATAACGCTATACCAATCTATTTACAATATGAATATATTATTCTATTAAATATCCACAATGGCCAATATACAGTCCTTCACAATCGCATTGCGAGACAATGGGTATAGAAGGTCTACATTAGCCTTCGCAACAGTAAATAAATTACAAAACTAGTGACAGTATAAAACTCTTTGAGGGACGCAATGTGCATAAAATTCTTATTGTTAGCAATTAAACGTGCAATAAATTATCGTAAAATCGTGTATAAACACTCCTTCGCTGCAGTTAAAATGCTCCAGTTGTTTAAAACCCAGCTCCGTGTTCAAACAACACTTTTTTCCACACGACTTTGCGAAACACATTTCCCATAATGTTTCAACTTCGAATAAATCCATTTTAATTACCTTAAATTATAATTAAGCGCAGAACTATGTAATTAAGACTCGTTTTGCGCAG
The DNA here is from genome assembly GCA_018207615.1 of Philaenus spumarius. Classification (NCBI taxonomy): domain Eukaryota; kingdom Metazoa; phylum Arthropoda; class Insecta; order Hemiptera; family Aphrophoridae; genus Philaenus; species Philaenus spumarius. The sequence continues at coordinate 109,116 of JAGFPH010000681.1, read as the reverse complement.
TGAAAGTGCAATGACGTAATGTTTCCATGACAACCTAACACTTTATTGTTTGAAGAAGCTCCCATTGGTCAACGGGATTCAAGGTCACATCTAGGATTCAAAGTATAGTAATTAGCCTAGTAAGCTTCCCACGGTAGGTGCTTATATCGAATCTGTAAATTGTAAATCAAATTTTAACGGGGTCTATCATGGAAAAATAGTTTTTAAAATACGAAAAATCTCTTAAACGGCATTAAAAATGTGTAAACCCTCATTCAAGGAATTTAAATTGATTCTTGTTTATTATTTTTGGCGCTATGCCATTTTATTCAAACAGATTATAGTCTGATTTGTTTAAAAGTTCAATTACAAACTGAAATGTAGAAACAACCAATTTTAGACAATTATTTTATCAAAATTACAAAGAATATCACAGCTGTAATGTTTGGAAACAGTTATTGTAGCTAACAAAAATTGTTCATTTTAATAAAACAACAATACTTATTCCTGTTGCTTAGAACATAGCAAAAACTATTTTCTACAATATCTTTTCTATAATTTACCAATACTGCAAATAATATTAGTCTGATTAGTCTTGCTTTATCTTAAAGTACCACCTTTTTCCTTTCAAAATAGAAACAACAAAAAAATAGGTTGTAGAATAATATTTTAGTTATTCAACTCAAAGTAAGAAAGAACTCTCACAACTCCTTCAGTATAGAGGAAAGCTAGTGTAATTATTTGCATGGTCATCGCAAACATAGAACACGATCGCGCACAATTACACTTTAAAAAAAAGGTAATTTCTAAGTGAATTACTGTGAAATTGCTCCCATTATTCATCCGCCGGTTACAGCACCATAACGGCCTTCTCGCATGAGACATCGATGGTTAACCAACGGTTGTTTGATATAATTACACAAAGTAATCAGAATAATAAGTAAATGACGGTTTGCATTGAAACAGGAACGATTATTGAACAAAAAACTTATTGTAGTAGAATCAAGCAAGATGACTGTGCAGTGTAGTACAATCACGTCTGGTAGACTTAATAATTGGGTTATACTTGGGAACTTGTTTAATGAGATGTGAGTAGGAGAGGAGTTCTGTAAACTACATGCATCCTCTGCGCCGATTTGGCGGGACCAAATTCCAATACGAATTTCAATTCGTTCAATTATTTACAGTTAACCAATTCTTATTCCCATCATTTTAGTTACGACTTTTAAACATACGTGATATTCTGGCGATTATATTATTATCTGTTGATACTATTACTTACAAGGCGAAATGAAAATTCCTCAGAAAAACAAAACCTCATAATTGTTTACAAATATCCAAAACAAGGAATGCGCTTATTTTGTACTTTGGTTTATAACGAATGCCAATTTTCTGGTCCTACTTCTACGAAAAAACTCTGCTAGAAAAAACACAAAGCAAAACTCAAAGAATTAATTCCTCAAGTTTTTCTCTCCTAATTTTGGTATTGAAATTGCTTCTTTTTTTTACTAAATTGGACTTTGTGCACCGACCAACATTATTATGTACTGTCTTCTACATTCTTGCCTTCACTTCGATCCTTTCTTGGTGATTACTTTTTCCATTCCGCCCTCTCCACCTCCTTCCTTTTCTCAACTCCACACTCCATCAAATTGCCATCCCGCACCATACATTACAGTATGCCTCAACGCTCAACAAGTCTAGTATTAAAGCCCGTAGGTTTACAGTTATGATTGTTATGAATATTTGATGATCTCAGACCATTACCACCAATCCGTCCGTTCTAGTGGCATATAAAACACTTGGCTACTTGACAGTCGGAACAATTGCTATATTTATCATTTCAAACCTTATTGATTTGAAGAGAAACGGAAAAAGATGACACAATTCCTTTTTGTGATTATTAGGACGATTCTTTTAGGGAGAATGTAATACACAGTTACACCACAACTAGTCAGTGGCTATGTATAATTTGCTCTGTCTTATTAACTATATGCTAAAAAGCTTCAGCTTGATGGGCAAGTACACTCGTGGATTTTATACCAATCCAAGAGGTCAATTTTTATGGACACGAAGAACAGTGTAGAAAACCCGTTATTTTATGGCATAAATGACTAACCAATTACAGTCCGTATATCCAGTAAATATAAACGATTTCACAAAACTCTATCTCACTCCCTGCTACAGCTGTGCTCATTCTAGATGTTTTACGGTACTACTAGTTTTGTCTTTATTTTGCTTAGATAACTGTAATTCGATTGACCTTATTACAAGACGAACTTAGAATTAATTTTTTTATTTTTTATTATGTAGGCCTACTTAAAAATATAAATAAATATAATAGTAATATCAAAATGTATGTTAGTAGTAAAGTTCTCTATTTTAATTAATTTCAGAGGATTAATTTCAATAGAAATATCACTTATTACTACAGTAATGGTTTCAACGTAATGAAAAAAAAAATGTTCAAAATAATATAAGTAAAATAAGAAAGGTTGTTTGAGATCAGGTTATACACCGAAGTTGGCGACGTTGTAGTTGAAACGAGTTTTAGTAAATAAACGTATTAGTTGTGATATTCTGTGTTCAATTTATCACTAATCTTGTCTTTAATTTTAAATATTTTGATGATCTATCAGTTTTAGTATAAGATCAGATAAACAACTTTTTAAGGTTTTTGCTTTACTTACAGGTTATGCCTGTTGGACTACCGAGGAGCAACTTAGAGTACAAATGAACCTAATGTCAATAACTAAAAACCTTTGCAAATGTGTTGAACTCTATCTTTTTTTAATTTCAATTTGCCTTGGCTTTTCCATAAGATATTGTTATTTTGTATTTAACGTCGGGTTTGTATCAATATATAAATGATGTTACTCAATGATGTACTAATAACATTATAAAAACAAATAATAGTTAATAACATACTGTATTTTCTTTAACTGTATGTAAATATATATATATATATAACACAAAGTGGATGTCACGGTGCTCGCGTACCCCGCGTCAATCAAACAAATGAGCCCCCCCACATCGCCAGCAGGACAGCACCACTAATTACCATAATATCTCAACTTGAAACAAAGACCTCTACTTCAACATGTTTACTTTGCATTTCTTTATAATTATTGTAATAAACTTATGTTGTTGCACATACTGCAATAGTTCGTCCGATGCACACCAGGAGCGTGATGTTATTCTATTGCATGTTAAATATTCAACACGGTTTCTTCACCTCCTAATTATCAGCATCCTGTTTTCTCTTTGTTTCACATAACAGCCATTTTCCACGACCTTATTATGTATTCAATATCTTTACTTGGCTAAACACGCAAAATATACAGTCCAATATTTGGAAAAAAGCAAACAATGGTGAAAATATCAATTGAATATTTAAATTTGGATAGGCTTAGTGAATTTGAAATAAATTATGTCTTACGTTCCGTTAGAGTGGTATATTTCATGTCTTCAGGTGTCTGAATGCAATCAAAGTGTTTCGAGAAATGGCACAGTACGCTCTCAAACGAAATAGACAAATAAAAGTAATCATATTTTAAACGCCACCAATAGTATGAGCCTTTTATTATTTTATTTTCACTACTTATAAACCTTAGTGTACTTTATTAATAATGTTGTAAGTTGTTGTTCTAGTTGCATGTTGTTTTTATCTGTAGGACTACTAATGACGGATTTATTTATTACCTGCGCTATACTTTGCTTCACCCCTCTTCATTAGTCCAACTATAATAGCCTACAATAAAGACGTAATCAACAAATGAAATATTAATTTTAAAATAATTTCTTCTAAACACACACTTTGTATGGTGTTAATACTAACATTGATAAATGTTGTGCTGTATTTGGCTCTCATTCTATTTTATTTCAATAATTCAAGTATTGCATTTACATTTACTCCGTCTTTAGGATTTCTTACCAAAAGGAACTCGTTTGTCTGTCACAGTCGATTTTGTTCTAAACGGAAAAAACATTGAAAAACAAATTGATGTAGTTATAAAACATTGCAACCCAAATATCTTCTAACAATCCTCGTTAGGATGATAGTTTGAATTGTTTTTGTTTTTTTTAAGTTTATCAACTCTATATTTGATGAATTTTGTGTTTACAATAGTTTTAAAATATTCCCCACATTGAAGCTCATCCTTCTTCAGCTTAATAACACACATAGTCTTCAGTTTATAGATATACATAAGTTATACTTTACCGGACAACTGCAACGGACCTAAACTTTTTTTAAAAGTTATGAAATACTTTTTTTTTGCTTCACCTGTGTTTGGGAACCGTCACCTCCGTTCAATAATCCCCACCAACAATGTTAAACTTTTCCCACCGTGGTTACTATAATTAATTGGTTAGATGAGCATAGATTGTAAACGTGTAGATATGTTGTTAGTTTGTAGATTATTTTATATTTTCTGTAATGCTGGTGGTACGGAACCCTTGCCCTGCGAGTATTTTACTAATGTTTTATTTTTAACTGTTTACTGTGTGTTGACTCATATCTCACATTTTCTTTCTTTAGATTTTTAACGAATTAAATAAGCCTATTGATGAAATATTGTATTGTTAAAATGTTTTCATAATATGTTTATTGTATTATTTCAGAAGCTCATTAAATTAGACATATACCTACACTTTACATGTTGAATTTTCGTTTTACAGTATGCCTAAAGATGTTCCAAGAAATGCAAAACCATCCGCTTTCCAAAAACACATCTATACAACACTTTTATAATAACTACTCAAATTATATAACTGCTGTATTACGTTTAGACAACTTATACTGTAGGCCTATTTAAACATGCACAAACCAACAAAAACGACTCTACAGACACAAAGTGACTAGACAAGTACGGAACGATTAATAATAAAAGTATAAACAAACTGCTCATCCTAATAAAACAAGCTACATGCTATTTACTCTAAAACATATCGCGAGAAAATAGCAAAGAATGAAGATCAATAATTAACACGCCAGCCCCATGCTCATTCCAATGACTACGGTCTTCATAGGCTATTAAATTAGTTTACTGTTTATAATGATTCACTTAATATTCGTTCTAATTATTTTATTTATGAAAACTAAAGTGGTGCAAATCATTTGATTAAGATTTTTTGTTATTTAATTATATCTCAATTAACAAGCAGCTAAAGATTTGACGATTGGTGTCATTGTGGATAAGTATTTGATTCGTTATTATTGTAAAGGACTTAATTAATCTAAATGCTTTTAAATAATCAAGAAATGGGCTAACTAATTACCGTGTAATGAATAACTATAGAAAACGTTTACAAAAAAAGTCGCTAAACTAACTTATTGAGGAAATTAACAGCACTAGATATTTGAATATTTGTCATTAACTTAATCGTAATCTATTTATTTGCCGATCCTATAAACTATTATAGTTGTGCTTAAATTTAAACATGATCAACCTTGACCACAAAAAAAATAAATATATGTGTCTAAAAATAAAACTCGTTTAAAAAAAGAGGGACACAAAACCGGAATGTTCGGAGACGCACTTGGCATCTTTCAATATTTGCCTAACCACAATCACTGTTAAAGGAAGGTCGCCAAACAACTGCTAATAAAGAAGGTATTTTATAAGTCTAACATTAAAATTAACTCAAATCCTTCAAATCAATTTAAATCATTTTCTGCCCATTTTTCATCTCTCGAGTTCTTAATAATTAATTACTAAATCAAAGCAATACCTCAAGCAGATACAAACTTAAACATTATAGATTCTCCATGCAGTAAATTAGAAATTGAAGTAATTAATTTAAATTACTTTAAAACACAAACACTTTAAAGCTATTATTACTAAAAGAAAACATTTCACCAGTTGAAATTGCCTTTGTTACTTCTGGAGGTTGGATTACGAAAGGTAAAGGATGAGAACAGTTCAAAATTGTTAAAAAAATGTTAAAGTAATAAAATAAACTTAAAGAAATAAAAGTAACTTGGGGACCATGAGTTTAGTAAAACCAAGTAAAACATAAGACAAACTGAGAAATAGTTTAGAATTTGTGTGATTTAAAATGAGCTAATATTTTTATATTTAATTTGATTTTTTGTTTGAAGCATATTTACAATAATATTAAATTTATGTTAAAGTATGCTTAAAATCAGAGATTATTAAATGTCGGAAAAGATTTTATTAGTCAATATAAATCAATCTTACTAGAGCATTAGGCTACTTTATGGTTTGCTTTACTGTAAATTGTTTCACTTTTGATAATATATTTGGGTAGTGAATGAACAAAAATTATATGTAATAATTACTGTATATAAATTTGTAATACTTTGATCATTGTATTAAAATGTATAATCACTTAAGTGAAATTAAAACAAACCTTGCAGAATATTTGTATTTTTAAGTTTGACATTTCTCAGTTTGCAAACAAAAGTAAAATAATAATAAGGAAACCAAACAAAATAAACCAAAACTCACCAGCACTCGTTCTCGATTTACTCCTGTTTGCGGAGGAGGTTTTCGTGGAATTACTACTATTAGGATTTGAAGAATAATTCTGGTAATAATTATTTTTTGCAAACACAGAATACGAATAGGAAGAATAACCTGAATGGGAATCTTGGTGATAAGGTTGATGGTTTTGGTGATAAGGTGATAGTTGATAGTTTGTAGGACACCCCGGAGAAGTGGTCCCTGATGAAGATGTCGATGTACCTTCACGTTGTTTTGATGACTGAGAGTTTAACATCGGTTTGATATCGCAGGACGACGTTTGCTCAGGATGGATGAAGACTCCCATGGAAGCAGCGTGCGCTATCGCATTCGAGTACTCGTTGCTCGCCGTCGTCGAAGTTAAGTTCGTCGACGTAGCCGCAGAAACACTGTCCGGTGTAGCGTCGTTCGGTGGAGTCGGAGGGAAACTAAACATCGCGTGCGATACGGACGACAGCGGCGCAATCTGAGGTGACTTCGTAGGACCTTCTTCACTGCTGGACTGTACCGGGTTTAAAGGCGAACACCACGACGAAGGTCCCGAACTACTACCGTTCTGCTGATGTGATAATTGTTTGCTGTGTTGTAAACTTAACATAGCTTGAGATACGGACGAAAGAGGTGAGATATGAGACGACTTTGACGGACCGTCTTCAGAACTCGATTGGACAGGGTTGAACGGCGAACACCACGAGGAGGGACCTGAACTCGCACCGTTCTGCGGATGTGTCAACTGTTTGCCGTCACCACTTCCTAGCCACGGGTGGAGCGGACTGTGGTGTCCAAAATGGGGCCTGCAGACTTGTCGGGCTGCAGCTGAAACAAATAAAGCAAAACATTCATTAGTAAACATAGGCCTAATAATTTAAAATGAAATAATCAGACATGTTTTAAACGTTTTAAAGGTGTCTACGAAAAAGTAAAAGCAGCTCATTGTAAAATGGAATAGTGTATAACTAACTTCAACTGGTTTTTAGTGAGACTTTGAAGCACAATAAACGTAATTTTAAACAAAAATTCGGTCATACTAAATATAAATTATATCTGGTTAACCTCCAATCAAAAGCATATTTGGTTGTAATTCTTCGTCATTTCTTATTCATCACAGTATAATGGTTGGGATGGCAGTCATCCAGCTTAAGCGACCCATAAAGTTTCAATTTCATCCCCCAGCCGCTCCTCAGCTGCTAAACCGGTTAGTGCTACTGCAACGATATATTTTTTGTCATTCAGTAGTTTGAGTTGGGGTTTGTTACAAACCGAAAGAATACAATACAGTACCATAACTTAAATAACCGAAATTAAGACAAATAATGAAAAACTTAATTATTCCTTATGTCTTAAGCCTATTGTAGGGTTTACTATAAGACAACAAAAACAGTATTTGGGATTTAAAACTGATTCTCAATTAAATAATTTAGCAGAAATTATCTAACTACATAACATAGAAGTTGAAACCAAAAAATGATTCAAGATGAAACTTTTACAGTTTTAAAATTAAATACGGTAGTAGATTTTCAAATATTCAATTGTCTGAATCTTCCTTTAGACTAGATGTCACAAAAACTATTTTGATGAATAGTATCGGTGTTGTTTCATAATTCAGACATATTATAAGATCAAGTAGCAGGAATATTTGTTTAATCAGACAACGTAGTCCCTAATGAGTTGCATTGTAAACTGTCGTGACAGAAGCAAAATCCTTTTAGGGCCGGTGTGTTATTAAACAATATTCAGTAGACGTCATTAAATTGTCCGCAAATTGGAAGAAATGTTTCGAGCCGCAAGAAATGTACAACGGTACAAAACACCTGTAGTGTGTTGTAATCAATTACCGATAGCTTACACCTTGGGCAGGTGCTGGCCAGGAAGTAGGAACCTTTCTGATTCATAACTTCCTTCAGGACAGGTGAAGAAATAAGAAACAACTTGTTGTACGATGCGATGCAAGAACATTTCTTACTTGATGAAAGTATCTTCTCTTGGTTCATATATTACTAGAAGTTACTATGCAAATACCAAGTAACAGGTAATCCCGTTCGCTTGGTGTTAATAAATTGGAATGTTAAAGTATTAGCAAGGTTCTGTGATTGAGTTTTTGTTTCGTTATCCAAACTAGTAGTCTAATCGAGTGCAATGCCAGGTAAAACTATTTACGAGTACTGTCATTCTTCACTATTCAAAACCCCAAAATAAGATTCATACAGTATAAGATTAATACAGTCAATTTGTGCTCAAAAGAGCCCCTAGCGGGAAAGTCTTGGGGTAGTTTTGATTTATTCCACTATATATGTTTTTTTTGTGGTGCTTAATCCGAATCTGAAGTTTACCTACAAAATTTTGTGACGCAACATTAAAAAAATTCAAAAAAGGTAAAAAAAAATATATTTTTTAGCAGTATTTCTCTTATAACTCAAAAACTATCAAATTTTCAAAAACAACATTCCTATTGAAAAGTAAAGAGCATAAGTTACAATTTTCTACAAATTTTACTATTAAGGTTTTCTTCTCCGACCAACATTATTTTTCAAGCGCTAGTTAAAAATTGTCGTATTTCGGCTGTCTCCGCCCCCACTTATTCACTCTAAAACTCGAATTTATTATTAAAGACTATAGTTTTCTCCTAATTTTAAGCTGAATACAATATAGACTGGTTTCAACTGTTCTGCCATCTTCAGTATTAATTAAACTAAACAAAAATATCTAGCTCATTTAGAACATGAAAAAAACGTATCTGGCCACGGCTACGCAAGGGCAGTACAATCTCGATCAACTGCCACTTGTCCAAGGAGATGGGCATGAAAGGCATACAGCGCTTTGTTGGTGGTGATTTTCACGCTGTAAAATTCAAACGAAGTGAAATAGTGCAGCCTCCTGCGATAATTTGCAGCCTCTATTCAGAAACAATACAGAGGTGAGTAATCAATCTAACCACACTTTTTCAAACGAATGACCATCATGAAACATTCAGATGAAGAGCTACGAGAATTTTTGCGTCACTGAATTTTTACCCTCTCTCTTTCTCTTTCCCCCTCTCTCTTTTCGATGAGCATGGAATGAGGAAAGGGACAAAATCGAGCTTGTACAGAACTTTTTCACCGACTGAACATTCGGACTTGAAAAATGCTAAATATGTCATCTACTGAAAGTTTTTGTTACACCATGCCTAAAGGCACCACGGCCATACATTAATATGCAGAAATGTCCTGCAGTTATGTATCATACGTCAAGTCAAACTACAAATGAAAGGCCGTTGTTAGTTTCGATGGCTACCCTGACGAAGTTTGAGAAAGCAAAAAGAGCATATAATAATTGAGAAGACCATAAAGAAACAATCTGCTGCAATATCATTAACACAATCGATGGTGCTTTCTGTCTTGCAGGAGAGTTTCCTTGCAAACTCCAATAACAAGAGCAGGTTGATATCTATACTAATAGAACATTTGATGATATAAAAATTGATTCACAGCAAGCTGTGGAGAACGCTGATATCCTAAATTATCATAACATCTCTTATGTTCGCCCTGTAAAATGAATATGCGGCAGTGATTGGGGAAAATATATACCTTTTAGTGATTTTGATTGGCCAGTGTAACCATGATAGAGAATGTCTTCTTTCTTTAATTTCTTTTGGATATTTTGGAAATTACCATTTTGTATTTGCATAAGATAAGCACCCCCATCCAACAGATTAGGCAATTTTTCTACAAAACAATTTTTTATCTGTCGTTGAGATATGATCACAAGTTGTTATATTCGCACCACCTCTTTCATTTCCAGATGAACAGCCCCGAACTTAAATAAATACCTGTACCTTTACATATACTATCTAAATAAAGAATATGCAGAGAACTGGAATTCACTAATTGACAGCCTTAATCAACTAAAGTTTTGGAGTGAAAAGGTGCGTTTTGGGGAGACAGCCGAAATACGCCAATTTTCAATTAGCCCCAACGTTTGGTCAGAGAAAAAACTTATAGAATTAAGTTTGTAGGAAATTTAATGTTCTTACTTTTTGAAAAGGAGATTACTTACGAAAAGTTTATAGTTTTTTAGTTTTAAGCAAAAATCGCAAAACGTGAGATTTTTTACATATTTTTTTATGTTTTTCAATATGCGTCACGACATTTTGTAAGCAAACCTCAGATTCTGATTCAGCAATCCAAAAACATATAAAATGGAAGAAACCAAAACTACCACACAACTTTCCTGCTGAAAACACAATTTGACTGGATTAATTATGAATTAAAGATTGGGGAGAGAGAGGGATATTGTCCTGCTTTAATTATAAACTGTTCCCTTACTTAAGAAAATACAGTAATTAGTCATATATCATAAACAGCATAAGATATTAACTTTTAAACAATTTTACATTATAAGCGACAAACAACTTTTCTAAACATTACTTAATAGGCTACATATTGCAACAATTTCTACCCAACATTTTCTCCCCACTGTTTCACAATACCAATATACTTTCTTCTATATTCAAACAGGTTCAATGTTTACTTTGTTAATCTGCTACATTTCTTCGTAAACGCTAATTAGTATTTTATTAAAAACCCCAAATTTGAAGCTAGTAAAATGTAACGTTAAAACAATGTTTCAATACTCCATTCAATTGATTTCACTTTCGATATTCTACTCAATTTAATTCTCTAGTCCCATATTGAATGTATAATTTAACAGAGAAGAAAAAGGCGAAGAAGCAGTTTGCCGTTTACAGGCGATTAAGTAGATGCTTCCGAACCGAATGTAATGGCTCGTGTGCCAAGTTGCAAGTATGTTCAGATTGTGTTACACGGAGAACAGTATCGATTAGTTCACGGCCTACTCATTACAGAATGCAAAAGTCTTAAGTCGATAAACAATTTACTCACAAGTAGCAAGTAACAAGCAAAGCTACCCTATTAAATGTAAAGGCTATGCCCTTAAACACTGTTGATAATAGATTTAGCCTTTAGAACACAGTTGTGTTGTACCAAGTGTTCCAAAAATATTTCCTTAAAATAAATCTGAGAAGTGCGACTAACTCCAAGCCAAGAGTTACGTACTACCCAACAACAATTCGTCTCGAAAAACCAACAATAAATGTGTTAAAGGCTTCCAACACGTTATATAATCAATACACAGACCGACAGTGGTAGGGACCAGTATGAAAGTAGGTGACCAAATCCAAACACAGCATTTCCTAATAAAAAACAATTTTAATAACTCTTCACAAATTTCTAGATCCGTTGTGTTCTTCTATTCCTTTTTAGTATTTGTTTACCTGTAACGCCACTAGAATTTTCAAAATGTATTAGCAGTATTTTAGAGATAGATAGGATCAGTGCTTTTGTAGCAACATTTTCATGAAATTCTGGAAACGACATACAAAAAATATTTTCAAAAAGTTATGGCCTTTTTTAGAGCCTTTTCAAAAATTACCTCAAATGAGATTATTTTAGGAGTGTAGTTTATAGGCAAGTGATCTACAGTTCGAAATCATATATCACTCTCCGTCTTCACTAGTAGGCCTATATCTGGTGTAAAATAAAGAAGTTGAGCATAAAAATATGTTTGGGGTACCCTACTCAAATTTGGCCTTAAATATTATTGTAAAATTGTGTTGAGCTCTTGTAATAAATCATTAAGGTAAAGTTTTAAATTTAAACAAAGTCTGAACTTAAGCAAAAATGTGTTATAATTTGTTTTGTTTTTATTATGCAAATTTTACGATACTAAATTCAAATTTTATTTTTTAATTTGAACTCTTTTTGAATTTTGTATATCGAGTGTCTTTTAAATTAATATTTTGATAATTTTAATAGTCTACTAGTATTATTATTATGACTGTTTAATGTCACAATTAATAAATTCTCTCGACTTCTTTGTTCATGCCTGTAGAATCACAGGACTCGGTATTGCAACCGCGGGTCTGTTATTCTTGCAAGGAAACCGCTTATTTCTGTTGCGTTTTTATTGTTCTGACTAACTTGATACGCACGCTTGAACATTAACCCAAACAGCCAATCAGAAGGGAGCTACGCAAATCACCGTGAAGTAGCTACACAAACATGGCGGGTTACTGTACTTTCTAATTTCATAGAATGTGGGAAAAACAGCCGAACTCACGACGATGAATAATCAATCATTTATTTTACGGGAGTTCAGTATCCGTGGGCGGGATGGTAGGTTAAGCACATTTGAAGAAAAAAAACTAAATCAGTTCCTAAGTTTTAAATAAAAATCTTGCGTTAAAACGTAATATACAAACTTTGCCGTCAAAGTCATAAACGTTTGGCTGATTAACCGTAACATTTTAAGAGGACTTTAATCAAATTTCAAATTTTCGATTCAAGCATTTATTTAAACAACAAAAAACCCTGTAAACAGTATGAATACAACATTGCAACGAATTACAATTACAAACTGCATAGATTAAACTTTTATTTTGATCCATTCCTCCAAAATACTTCTACAGCAATCTAGCATAAGCTTTTAACGTACAGTAGGTAGGTAGGCTACTAATAAAATGTATCAGGCGAATACCTTGCGCCAACTTCGTATCGGCCCCATGCCCCACTATGATGTAGTCTTAACCCTAAAATCATGTATTAAGTTTGTATTTCTTAAAAATCCAAACACCAAAACAATATTTATTTTAGATGTTGCTCAAAATAAGCTGTCATAATCTTAATACATTTGTTGTTTAATTAACACAGTAAACCAAATATTTTTTATCCAAAGATTAGGTTTTATAACACCTATTTCTAAAATTATAAATGTCCGATTTACCTAAATTAGGTGTAATTAGAATGCATTTCTTAAGTAGGTTAAAAATAATTGATAAGGAAGCAACTTTTAGAAAAACACAACAAAGTCTGTCATGTCTATAAAAGTTAAGGATGTTGATATCCTTTTTTGAGATTTCATTGACAAAATGAGGGAAAATTTGTTAGTTGGAAAGTATTTTGAAATATATAAAAAAAATTTCAACGAAATCAAAATGATTAAAGTCATAGATACAACTGTTATTGCAAAGAAAACTCTATATAAAATAACTATTTTGAAGAACAACTTTCGTATATAAATAAGTGTTTCACTTATTTTAAATTAGGCCTATAGTAGGTACATGTAACTACTGTCTATACCTGGAAGGATACTATTCTGTAATAAATCACATAGGAAATGTATTTATTTTCCCCATATTTATTCTGCATTTTGCACTTAACAATTTCGTATTAGTTTATTTTGTAATTAGTAAAAAATTAAAACGCAATAGGTCCGCTCCAGTAAAAATAAAGCGACCGGCGACTCCAGCGCTTCACTCTATAATTTCTTGCAGCCATGCGCTTTGACATTGCCTCATTTAAAACCTTTGTATTAATCGATCTTTGGTAATTGAGTGATGAAAAAAACATTTTATTCTTTATATATTGCAGATCCGGCTTGCGATTTACTTTTAATAATACATTTTTTATTGTGTAAGGAAAAACCTTCAACTTTGGTACTTAAAAATTGTCAATTCTGTCACAAATGAACGGGATTTAAAAAAATGAGAAACTCTAAACGGATGCGTATTGCGACTGGTTAAAATGAGACTATGCAAATAATTTTATGATAAAACATAAACGAAATAAATGATTTTGAATTTAACACTGCTCTTCCGAGATAAACATCCAAGATGGCCGCAACTACAGCAGACTCTTAACGACTTTGTTTGAGTTTATTATTTTGTAATTAATAACAAATTTAAACGAAATACTATATTGTGGAGATCCTCTATTACGTTAATTCAAATATAAGATTCTTATTTTTTTTTATTATTAACTACGCCGTTAAATCGATTTATAGCTCATACTCAGTGAAACTTTCTTTTCAATAGTTAAAAGTAATATTTTTGTTTTCACAATTTGTAGTTGTTGGATATAATACATTAACAGAAAAAAATGTAGGTAATGGATCCATTAATTACACCAATAAATAGACAACAGTGAATGGTTATTCAGGTTTTGTTTGTAGGAATATACAATTGTTATAAATTAGTCAATGTTTAGAATAAAAGAAAAACATTATTTTACAATAATTGATTGAACAATTGAATCGTTATACATTTCGTTTAATTATTATAGTCTTCAACTTAAGTATGATAAGACAACCTTAATATTTATGACTCGTTTTAATCCTTTCAGCCTAATTAGTATCACACCCTTATATAAAACTAAACTTTGTTAATAAAGGGTTGATGAGTGAGGTAGGCCATTGTTTACGGAAGTAGCTACTGCTATTGTCTACGGAAGTGCGTTACACAATCAGATTCCCACGCTCCCACATCCCTCTTCTCCCTCATCTATATAGTTACCCCTATATCTAAGATTACCCTACTTTTAGTCTTAGGAGGTCTCAAGGAAGAGGATGTAACCGGGACATCAAAAATAACGATGTTTCTAAAATAAACCAATTTTAGACAGCAAAATATAAATATATGACTAATCATGACTACTTTGTAGGTTAGTTGATAACACCTAGTGGTTTAACCGGGACAAACTTTAAGATGTAATATTAAAAATGTCAGACTGAATTGTTCGCCCAGTGTTCTGAAGTATCATGTAAAATGCTGGCACCAAAGTATACTAACTTTTTTTGCTTTAAAAGGAGCCTTTAGTGTTTTCTTTTCTTTGAAAAAGGCACAATTAACAGCATAAAACCTGGTGAATAATAATTATTACTCTCTGATTCCAATTATTCCATATCATAATAAATATCGATTTTGTAGATATTTAATCATTATAGTATTTGTATTTTGGGGACTCTCAGGTATGATTCAATATAATGGAGACCCCTAAGTACAATCGATTGTTCACCCCCATGTTATTATTTTTGTTTTAAAGCAAAATTCGGTGTGGTCTTTATCGTCTTACAAAGAATAAATTTACAAACGTTATAAAATCAGTTCTATACTTAATTATTTTGATAAATTATTTGATAAGTTACCATGATTTTCTTTCCATTTTGTCGAAAGGGCTTGGAAAACATAGGTTGCCAATTTTATTATTATGAACACCACATTTATTTCGTGTACGCCATATGGTCACTTTCCCAATTTAAATATATTTAATACCTCAATCAAAGCTTCTCTCTTAGAGAACCTTTAACAAATAATCAAATATTTCATCAAAGAAATTTGATCAAAGATCTTTGACAAAGAACTTTGATAGTGTAATACAGGCCTAAAAGGGGATAATTACCTTGTGAATAATTACTCTCTGATTCCAATTATTCCATATCATAATACATATCGATTTTGTAGCTATTTAATCATTATAGTATTTGTATTTTAGGGACGCTCAGGTATGATTCAATATAATGGAGACCCCTAAGTATAATCGATTGTTGACCCCCATGTTATTATTTTTGTTTTAAAGCAAAAATTCTGTGTGGTCTTTATCATCTTACAAACGCTATATTAAAGAATAAATTTACAAATGTTATAAAATCAGTTCTACACTTAATTAGTTTGATAAATTATTTGATAAGTTACCATGATTTTCTTTCCATTTTGTCGAAAGGGCTTGGAAAACATAGGTTGCCAATTTTATTATTATGAATACCACATTTATTTCCTGTGCGACATATGGTCACTTTCCCAATTTAAATATATTTAATACCTCAATCAAAGATTTGATCAAAGCTTCTCTCTTAGAGAACCTTTGACAAATGATAAAATATTTCATAAAAGAAATTTGATCAAAGATTTTTGACAAAGAACTTTGATAGTGTAATACAGGCCTAAAAGGGGGGTAAAATGGTTCAGAGGTTAAAAGTACTCGTCAGGACTGCTAAGTTGAAATCTCCAACACAGAGTTGCGTACTGGTGTTGCCTACTTGAATTGCATGCTACTCCCCGCCTTCATTATACCAACTGACATAAAGTAAAGACGTTAGGCAACAAAAACAATAAAAGAATCATCATCATAACTGATTTATATTACAAAATAAATAGTTATGCTCTCAAATTGTTTGTAAATGATATCCGTTATCAGACATACCCTACTGGTTTATCCATTTGTAAATTAAGGCCATTATTATATCACGACAAAAGGGGTCATATCATCTGGCGTGCTGTAAACCAACAATACACATAATGCAGGGTTTTTATTCAATCTAGCGTTGGTACGGCTGACTCGATGTTTATGGAAATATTTAATTCATGGATTTTCATCCGACAGTCGCACGTCACTTCGATTCCATCACGCAAAGACTGTGTAAAAGGTAAACACTAATAAAAAAAACTAAACAAAGTAATTAAAATTGCAGAATTGCAACCGTCAACTTTGGCAATGGTTACGCATCACGCTCGCAACACTTTACATTTTAAAACTGAATTCCAAGTTCTGGGATTCGTCAGCTTGACGCAGATCTCGTATTTCTATTGGCTTAGTAGATGTTCGAATTTCAAATGCCGACATGTCCTTCATTATCGTTGCTAAGCGACGTGACCTGTTGTTTAATGTAAACAAAGATATTACGTAAACATTAGATGTCCAAGCTTATGTCAAACTGTGACCGGCAAATATATAAACCTAGTGAGAAAGATCGCTTATCGCCAGTCTGTTTTATGGTCAGGTTAATGTTTTTCTGTTGAATTTCAGACTTCTTGCATTCTTGGGATGTGGACGCCACCTTAAAATAATCTTTTTGCTCCCATAAAACGTAATTCGGGTTGTGCAGCCAGTGAAAATATTTCTTGTTGACAATTATTTTTTTGTAACTTCAAAAAGGACGAAAACGAAACAATATACAGATGTTTTTTGGATATAGGCTACCTACTTTAAGAATAATAAATAAATAATAATATTCATTGTTTTATTACATTTATATTACAATATTTTATAAATTTATTTAAAAGAAATGTTATATACTTTATATCGATCACAAAAGCCAAATATATATACAGGTTGTTTTTTGAGTAGTAACAAATTATTTGTCTTATTCCAAAATCTCCTTAGATTATATTCCACTCCTTTCCCTCTCTCGGGCCCTCAATAAAATTGGGCTAAAATGAACCTTACTTTCTTATTCAACACACATTATTTGCAATAAACTTTTCATAAACATTCAATCAATCACGTTTCTTCTAATTGAAGTAATCTTATAGTTGTTCTTTATAGTTATCATTTCGAAGACTCCATATTTAACCCTGCTGGATGGACATATGCCTCTAATCAGTAGACTAATATAATATTTTAAACTATTTCTCGTCATCCTTTATCTTATTATTCCAAATAAACTCCTTCCCCTTATGCTCTTCATTATTATTTGTACTTCGGTGAGAAAGAAACAATATTAATAACTGAAAAGTATATATTCACAAAAATATGTTTTCTACACATTTGTTGGCTCTTGGTTCTCTTGTCAAAGTTTTCTTCAGTCATGTTTTACATAATTCCAAGGACAGGATCAAAGTTCAAAAATAAGCCTAGGTAAAGTAAAGTTTGCAATGGATGACCCTAAATAGCCAGACAATGCTTGTCCTTGTCGTGGAGAAGGGAGCTAAGTACAGTAAGGTCACTGTTGCGAATACTCGTGATCATCACTCATGGCTCCGTATTATTTAGCTCAGTATTGCTACTGTTTACACTTGTTCAGTTATCAAATGGTTTAGATAATGTTAAATAAATAAAAGTTTTAAGAGTTATAAATACCATAAAATTGTTAAACTTATCCTTTTTATTTTAGTCACTAACATTAATTCTTTATTTTGCACTATTTTAAATTATTGGAAAAATATTCTTATTCAGTTCTAAAGCTCCAATGATAATGGCATAATGATTTACTTGTGTAACACTATGTGTATCAATACTTTATTCTTGAACGTTCCCATGAATGATTTAACACTCTTTCTAACGTAATATAAAATCAATTAAATACTTAATAGTTGTTAGATTTATTCGATTTCATAGTAGGCCTATGCATACACGTATTGTTAGGTTCGTAATTTATGTTTTCGTAAACAGATGTACTTTTAGATTACATAAAAAGAGTGGTTGTATTGGTTTAGTGTCTACTGTTGGTTTGCAAGAGTTCCTGGTTAAATTCCAGTGGGTGATCAAAACGCTACAGCGTTGATCAAGCATCGTTAAGTACGTTATGTTTGTTGGCGGAGTCTGTTAGAGAAAATCATAAAGGTCGGTCAACGTGCCAACCACACATCACCCAAATTAAACTCTAGTTTATTCATACAACTGTTTATTGTTTTATAACTGTATTTATTAATTCGGAATACACTGATAGATTAGAAGTACCAAAGTAAAAATTAATAAAATCAAAGTTTTTACCTAAACATTTTTAAAAATTTTAAAAATTTAATGATTAACAGTGGACCTCATTTTTTTAATTTCACCTTTAAAACATTGTAACAAGTCATTTAATTTTTTTTTTCATACATACAAGCACTTACAGATTACAATGAACTTTTGCACGGAGACATTCCAATACCAATATAAAAACTACACAATAAAAATTAATCACCATAAACAACAACATGGTTCAAAGTTGTTTTACTATTTCGTCAGATTAAATCTTAATATTAGTTTCATTTAAAAGGAAGTTCAATGTTCAAATGTTCAATGTTTATACCTACGTAATAAGGTTTCGGATGTAGACTGTATTCGACGTAAGTACGATTAATACACATTTAATCAAAAGTTTTATACAATTTTACATTACAATGTCGTGCTGAAAGCATTCACTAGTGGTTGCGAAATAATACCAAGTAAAAACTGCAACATTATTTACTCGGTGTCCGCCATCTTTAAAAATAATTGTTCATTAGCCAACAAGTTTATGCGGCACGCATACGTGAACAGTGGACCATGTTCTAAGTATATGCACATAGAATACTTTACTCTTGCATTTAATGTCGCGTAAAAACATGTTGAAAGTAAGGTCGTACAAAGTAATAAAGTTGGTTTTATTTTAAGCTGTGAGTGGGCATATTTTTTACAGACGTTCTATAATACTTTAGTGCAAAGGGAGAGGCTTTGTCAAATTGTATGATCTGTGATATTATTTTCAAGAGGAAACATTAGTTTGGAACTGACAGAAAGTAACTATAGTTTTTTATTAACTGTAGGCCTACACATGAAATACAAATATCATAGAAAGAGGTAATACATATTTCTTAGCATTGAATATAAGAAATTATTTATACTATCGCCAAATTATGCTTTGATGTTGTTTACAATAAACCAAAAGAAAAGATAGTGCAGTATAAAAGTTTTTACCGTCAGAAGTCTCAAAAGTGTTTAGTTCTCAAGTAACTGTTGTGAGTACTTAAAGATAACAATAAATCCAAGCAGAATATATAAAGCGTTCGGTTTGTTTTTAAGTAATCTTAACATACTGAACTCACCCTTAACAATAACAATGAGGTAATAAAAATATGCATTGTTGGTATGAACCATGTGACTAATGCAAGAAGGCGATATGGCTCTTACTCTTATTACTGTATTACCATACTTCGATTTCATAGAAGAAACGAATCTTTCATAGCTTTTTAAAACAACTTTAGATTGTACATATATTTTCTGTAAAGCATATTTAGTTTACTACACACAATTACAATTAGTAGTCTATACACAATTAGTTAGCCTATATTAGTTTACTATACACATCAAACTTAAATTTTTTTCTAGAATTTAGTTGTACTACTTTCAGAAATATAGAGAGAATGGAATTTTAACATTTTCCTTAATAATAAAAAAAATACTAATCACAAAATCTAAACTAAATTTGTATATCCTTAAGTAAATACCTTCCAAATAAAACAAACAATAACAATTTATATTTTGAGGTACACAAATTTATGCTCCTTCCAAAAAAATAAAAATAATAATAATAAAAATTTTAAGTTCTGGTTATTAAATTGTGCGCGTTTCAAACTGCTTTGTAACCAAGCGAATTTAATTTTTGATGCCGTTATCGAGAAAATATACCAAGAAGATAGGCTTACGGATTAACGAGGGATGCTATTATAATGGTTCAGTGTTTCCTTTCAATGTACGGAATCATAAAAAAAAGACAATTTCTTTCAAATTTTCTGCCTTTAAAATTTGTAGTCATTTAAAAATAATCCCTTAATATTTGAGGAAGTTCAATCCTCCACATTCTATAAATGGACTTAAAAAACGTTGTACCCAATATTAATAAAGCATGAGTTGTTTACGAAAAGATGTATAAACTTGAAATAATCTCTTAAGTAACTTTATTCATCCCTTTGTATGAAGCATTACACTCTTCATTGACTAACAGTCGCCTACTCATCAATGTGTGAACTGTAAGGCATTAGTCAAATTACATCTATTTGTAAAGTCGTTCTAATCAAAGTTTACAGATGTCAGATAAGTCTGTTTAAAGAGAACACCCGCTCTGTCCAATTCAAAGGATCTTGTGTTATTCGCTTGGCGAAAAGGATGAAAGGCGCCTACATTAAGTGATGAGCACAGCACAGATAAGGGCACAGATTAGCTTATCATTGCAGCGAGTTTTAGAGAGGAAATCTTCCGTTGTCATTGAAATGGTAGACTATCAAAGACAGGGAATTTTAACTGGAATTAATTGTCTTTTCAGCATGAGTATTTTATTGAAAGACACATTTGAAGTAAACTAACAAAGTTTTTTATGTAACTTTACAAACGGGGTTAACAATTTGTTCCCTGTATTTTATGTGTATATTTAAATCAATAATTTTATTTCAAGACATCTACACAAACAAATAATGTATAAACTAATTTCCCGCTAACATAAATTATTAAAATAATGGTTGTAAGACTTATTATTTATACTTTGTTTGATGTCTAACAACTTTACAAAAACTATGTAGGCCCTACAATTAAACATTCATACAAATATAAGATAGTTTACTTAGAATAACAGAAAAAATCTTAGACCAAGAGTAAAATTAGCATTGCAATAGAAACTTGATTATTGTACCAAGGTGTTGACCAAAAATATCATAGGGCTTACTAAAATATTTTGGGGGATTTTGAGAAAGTAGTGCTTCAAATTTAGGCATATATGCATTGTCAGTCATGGAACATCTAGGCCTATGCAGGCTCAAACATTGTCTAAGCAAGGTTAAAATTGCCTTCCGGAAACGATTCCAAAGTTTTTCATATTCTTTAAAATAAATACGAGTTAGTTTATGAAAACAGCTAATTTTAAAATCCCGGTAGTCCTTCCATATAGTTACAACCTTTTATCAACAGATAGGAACCGATAGCGATGATACTTTTGTACCGGCTCCTGTTTGTCAAGGAGATTGTATGCACAATATGCGTGCACGCGTCAATTCCGGCTATTCGATACTGCTTGCTCTGCCGCCGAATAAGAAGAAGAATCATACAGTAACTTGATATTTTTTCTCAATCTACCCACTCACTCTTAGGACAAGAATTTTATTTGCCCTGTTGAATCGAAATTTATACCTTTCGTTCATTTCAAACGTATACAGCTTTGCCTCCATACATCAATTAGGCCTACTTTACTTTATATCTTTCAGGATGTTTTTTGTATATTTTCTCATAAAGTTTTAAAACATCTAAGTATGCAATTTGGACCAAACTTACCATTATTTATAATAGTTCAATTTAATTGTAACTTATCTTTATTTGACTCAGTCCTATCGATACAACTTTAATTCATTTCTATTATTCGAACTATTCATTTCTATTAGGCTTAACTAGTTATTGAATTACTACTACTCAATTTTAATCTACCGTAGATATCTCTTAAATAGTTAAACGAATAATCGAATTTTATTGCTACAAAGCAATTAAAGTAGGCGATAGTTTGGTGAACTGTAAATATACAGTGTACATAAACAATATCATTCATACAATATTACAGGGACTTGTAGAAGCGTGGTAAATGGAACCCTTCTGTCTACCATATCATTTCATTTCACAATACGTACAATTATTAAAGAGAAATAAACGGTTGAATTTCTTGTGGGAAATTACATAGTACAGTAAAACGATATGCTAATTCTTCGGTACGAGTCCATATTGAGAATACGGAATAACCATCCACGATGCAACGGTTTCGAGTTTTTGGATATCTATTAAAGACTGTTCATAGAAAGATGGATAAGATTACAAAATAACAAATCTAGAACGAAATGTGGGATTTTTGTTGTTGCTTTTCCGTACTTTAAAACAAAAACCATGTTGAATGACTCTTGTGTATGTCTGTGTTTATATGTCTCCTTGGATTTTGCAAAAACAACAATAACCTGTTATCAATTTTTGGGGAAAACAATGATTGGCGACCTAAAAATAAATATTTATAATATTATCGTGTGGAGTATCATTTGAAAGAGTTCCTTTATTATGGAATATCAGAACTGCTACATATATTTTTTAAATATGTAGTTTCCAAAGTAGTACCGGAACTTTTGTTAAAAACCCCATCTATTTCCTAAAGAATTGGTGTTAAAGGTACTCATTTAATTTACAAAAAAACTAGTGAATCAAAACTATTGTAAAAAGTAATGAAAATATGTTTTGTTCTATACTAGCAGTGTAATAATATTAATCTATCCACCATGGGAATTGTTATTTTTTATCTCTGTATTGAGTAGCCTACATAGGAACAGCTTTACAAGTTTTTGTTATTACTGTACAGTAATACCATTTTAGTAACAGTATAGTACCAACATCGTGCGTGTTAAACATGCAATCCTTAAGCCCGTTTATTTGTTAATTATTTAACTAGAAAAATAATATTTGGAATAATAATACTGCCCTGCATTATAAATCCAATAAGTTCTGTTGACATTTTAGTGTAGAAAATAAGAAGTATATTATTTGTTCCAGTCAGGTTTTTTAGAAATAAAATAAAAACTTACGTAAAACATTGAACAGGCAAATACTAACATTAATTAAACTTGCTAGGGGAACTCTATTTTAAATGAGGAGTTTCAAGTTTGAGCCAAAAAAACACTGAGCATTATTACATTATTAAAAACATAAATGTGCAAGAGATTTAATGTTGCATGTTCCATTTTTTTGGAAAAACAGTGAAAACGTTCTGAATTAAAGCTAGTTACAAATTACATTGTTTTTATATTCTTTTAAAATATTTTTCTAGATTCCTGTTAAAAAATATGGGTTTGAATAGCACACAATTTGTTTAAACCTAGTTTATAAATTAATGTAAAGGAAAAACATGAACAGAGATAACTCGAGATACAACTTAAACCTTGTTGCACACAATATTACACGTTAAAGTATTTTCACCTCCGTAATACTTTATCGAAATTATTGAAACTGTAGGAATATGTTATTGTTTCCCATGAATTATTCTTTTCATCCGGGTATTTTTTTTCATAAATATTGACATTTTTGTGCCAACTTTTGATTTTTTTATTAATTTTTAGTTAATAGTGAAACAAAATGTTCTACTACCCATCAATACCACATATTTACTTAATACAAATTCTATTAAGTGTGAGTTTTTACAATATACAATATCAAAAAATTTCAAATCTTCAAACTTAATATAGACTATTATTATATTTTATGGAAGCTTATATTATAATGTCAGTGACGTATTGATGTTTATTTAATTACTATACATTTGTTATGTACTTAGAGAGCGTATTAGCTAAAACGTTTAACGTGAACTACTAATTTATTCTAACAAATTTAGAAAACTGATAAGACAATAATTTCTCTACTGACTCTTTATATTTATTGGGTACAAATAAGACACTGTAACAATTCTGATTGACAAAACCTCGTGATCGTTCTTCTCTCGAAGATGTATAGACAACCAAATTACTATAAGAACACCTGTGCCACGAGGTAAGCTACGGGATTCGAAGATGTCTATCATTAGCTTTTCAGTTTTCAACTATATTACTAGTTTAATCCAGATAATTTTATTAGCCCCCCGATTACAGCTTACTGCATCTCAGCGTAGGTAGAAGGTTATCATGTTCAACACAGCTCAATACATTGTAGCCTAAAGACGTTATGAATATGCAATCATCAGTGTATTGTTCAAATTATATCAGCATTTTTACTTTCTCCGATACCTTGGCTGTATGTTTTGCAGAAATCCAACTGTACTGAAAGATGTTATTAGCGATTAATTGATTTTGTCAGAATGTATTTCTAAAGTGTGTGTTTTATTGTGAACTATGCCAGAGTTAAATCTAAATATGTATGTATTATGATAAGGGATGAAATTATTGATATGAAATATATGTAGTTTCATCAGGAACCAACTAAACGTTTCAAAAAATAGTGGAACACGTTAGATTGAGGAATATAGGTATTTAGTTTTTTATTTGTAAATTTTGTTTTAACAATAATAATTTATAATTTTAAACAGCAAATAGAGGACCATATAAATGTATTTTTGTGCTATTTCCTGCAAATATATATATATTGTAGACATTAATAAATAAGCCTATGTAAACAAAAAGTAATTTTAAAATGTTAATTTAAAATTTAACTGTTCTCCTTCTTTAACGAATTAACTAAAACAATTTTACCAAAACACGTAAATATAACAAAATTACGCAGAGTGACAAAATTGAGTTCTTAATGTGCAAAACAATTAAATAAAGTTCGACTCACATTTAGAAATTGCATTACAAATAAAGAGAAATTAAAGAAATATTTGTATTAAATGTGTATTCATTGTAATGTATGTACGTTATTGTTCTTAAAGTAAATGAAATCGACAATTATTCAAAATTCACAGTATGTTCATTAAATAATAGTTGTTATTTATAAGATTAAAATTTATCCATCATTAAAAGATCTATTCGATAAGTTAGGCCATCGCAACAAAAGTTCAAAACAACAAATGCCAAACTTAGCCCAAATAAAGTCCTTTAAAAATAAAATGTAAACAAAAGCGACGAAATAATAGCCAATCCGTCAACTGACAAACAAAACATCCTTTCAACCCTTACAACTATCAGGAATAACTTGACCTAACAAAGGAATGTGGACTAACAGAAATAGTTATTGAACACTTTCCGAAATCCGGTTGGTTCCACGATGTCTCTCCACTGAGAAACATTCCTTGCTTAATATGCACACCTGAGGCACGATAAACAGCCAAATTAAACGTTCTTATAAATAGACATATAAATAGGCTTGTTAGCGTAAGCTTCGCCTAAAGTGAGGGTTAGGAAACGTGCAACCACCTTGTTGCTGAATGTAAGATGTTTACAATACTATTTCAAATAGTTTGAATTTTGTGTTTTACTAACGATGTTTATTATTGATTCCAGTTTAATCTATTACTAACTTTAAAAAACCATTATAAAATAATTTAGCCTACATATTTTTAACATAAAACAATTACACTTACAGAAAATATAAAATTGACACAAATAGGTACTCTCAATTTTCCCTTAAACCCCACGATTGTTAAAATATCGAGAAGAAATGTGATGGCTTAGAGAATTTTATTTCTGATTTAAGTTATTAAAGCAAATTGTTTTTGAAAATTGATCTGATCGAAAACAACGGACTACATATTACAAGATCGACGATACACTTTTACAAAGTAAACTGTAATACATCATATCTAAATTGTCAGAAATGAATGAAATACTAAATTTTGTATTTAAATGATTTTATTTCATATTTTGTATTTATTATTTAGTTATTATTATTATTATTATTTAATTAAAGTAAATTTGCAATTTAAATTCACGAGATTAAAAAATAATATACCAATATTAATTTTGAGGTAATTATATAGGCCTATAGCGGTAAATAAGTGTCAGGTAACATTAAATGCAATTTTATTATTACACTGTAGCACAGCCATAACACCAAAATCTAATATTTTCCATCTTCTAAAAATAAATAAAGAACTCGGAACTACTGATTCTAATTATTAGATATATAATTTAAAAGCTACTAAGTTGATTGAATGCGTGAGTCGTTGGGTGGTAAAGATGTCTACTAAACTAATAAATAATGAATTTAGTTAATGACTTACAGTAAAAACGAGTAAATAATAACATAAAATAAAAGGCTTTATTATAAAAATTAAATAATGTGCATGTTTTTTTAGTAATGTGTGTATTGTTTAGTGGGTGATTAATTCAACTAATATTGAAGTAGGCCTAATCTAAGTTCCTTCATAGAACAATGTGTATTTTCCTGTAGCTTGGTAGCATAGATGATTGTATAGCACTTCCGGTAGGATGTTATCTCGTGTATCTGGTATATCTGAAGCGGTATCGCAAGATATTATCTACCGTAATAATACACCATGCATCGAATACTCTGACTCGACTAAGCTATACAATTGGGCATTAGGAGACTCGAATTTTCGGTTTTGTTGATATTTTGTCAGCATGTTCTAATCCAGCGTTGAAATCACCGGAACACTTTGACGCATTGTGTATAAAAACTAGACCGCTGCAAGTGACGGCCGTAGTTAGAATTATTGGAATATATATTTTAATTACAGGAATGATTCAATTCATCCGGTTTGCTCGGTGACAGCTGCAAAAGAACAAGTTATTGTTATTTTTTGTAGCCTACGCGTAGCCTATGTGACTGTTCCATGAACGGGGTTAATTGTAACGCAACGGCGGATACGAACATTTAACCTTGGTTTTAATGTCCAGGATGTATGTTGGAAAGTTGCAGTTTTTCTGGCATTTGATTGCTGTGGAATTTCAAACTCATTAAAATAATATAAATTAATATAAAAGTTAAATGTAAATTTTGAATTGTAAATGATAGTTTATAGTTACAGTAGGCTGAACAAACTATAAAAAAATAAACTCATAAGATAACTTATGTGTCAACATTTTATTATTTACCTCTTAAAATATGTTTACGTTATCAAAAAAAAAAGTTTTAAATGTTTAAGAAATAAACAGACTAGGTTAGGTTAGGATTTTTTTTTATTTGATTTTGTACTCCAAATTAAAATTTAATTTTGAGGTTATTGTATTGATCAAAATATCTAAAAAGAGTTTCTATATGAATAACTATCATTATCTATTTGGGATTGGTAAATTAATTATTTATATAGGCCTATAATGTAAGCTATCTATGTCTTTAACAGAAGAAAGAAACTACTCAAATGACAGCTATCGGTCAACTTTTCCAAACATGGTATGCGTTTGCGTTTGATTGACTTGTGAGTAATATTGATTATAAATTGGTACTCGATTCTGATAGGCTATTGTATTAGTATTACAAATAATTAATTATATTTGTAAAATAATACAATTCCTTATTTGTGCAGACACAAATAAAAAGCACGAGGACTAAAGAACTTTCAAAATGTTCCAGGTAGTATTTAAGGAATCTTTATTGTAATTTTTCTTGTTGTTTGATAATCTAAATTGTAAATTGTAATTGAACAAAATGTCTACGATAAATAGCATTTAAACTTCCTCATGATTACACAGTCTGACGGAGTTTTGTTAAATCAACTTTTCATTTTTAATAAATTAAGTTTGGGCTATACGTCAAGTCATATGCTTCGAAATATCATAATGTTTTGCACAAAAGTTCAAATACCCTGACATAAAATATTACACGCCAAGTATAAATAATCTCTGATTTTAACAAGAACGCCTACCGTTAATAATTCACTCAAACTCCACAACAAAGAACATTTATTTCAACGCAAAACTATTAAATTTTAACAAAGAAAACGCGAGAACAGATGGATTTTGAATTTAGTATATAGTTTGAACACGAAAATAGACTTAACAATTAATGAAGTATAAGGTTAGTTGTAATTTGTAACGTTATGCAAAAGCAAGCGATATTGAACCTTGTTGGTGGCCGCGTGTTTAGATCTTGTGATAAGATTGGGTATTACCATATCTCTACTGGAATATCCACCCTCTCTCTCACACTCATAGAAGGGTGCAAACAACCCTGATGTTTGGTAAACATGCTAACAATAAAGGTGTTTTGTGAAAGATGGATGTAAAGGAGGAAAAGTTTTACTTTCTCAAGGGCTTTTATCAAATGTTGGCTAAATAAATATTTTTGTTCAATGTGAAAATATAATGAGTAACATTTATTTAGATGTGATTTACTCATTTAAAATACGTATAAACAATTCCAAAGGCTGTAAATAATAATTATTATTTTTATACTTTCAGTATGTTATTAACATTCTTAAGACAAATAAAATGAGATTGAAATAAAACAACTTAGATTTGCTGTATATCAATAAATAGGCCTACAACTTATGTATTCTGTCTTAGTGCTTTAAGTAAAATGCATAGTTTTTTGTTTAACTCTAGGCATACATGTTGTGAGCTACTATTTGTTGAAAATATGGTTGTTGCGAAAATAAGAGACGGTAAAAGCGTTGGATACAGATGTGGAAAGAACCCTCACACGATTAATATATGTGTATAATTTTGGAATAGTGGCTAGTAGAACTAATAATAAAGGAAACAAAGATTATAACGACCTTTGGTTGAAAAAGCAGCTTCACGATAGAAATGCTTTCCAGTAATTTGGTTGAGAGACATTGTCTTTATAAAATCATTAAACTTACCATGAGATGCATAAGGTGAATGTTGGTGTAACTGCCCATAATAACGGCTTGCTGTAACTGTTACTCTGTGATAATCCCTATTAGATGATTCTAACGATGCAGCATGTCGATGAGCGAATAAATTTGACATATGCTCTGCAACGCTAAACTGAGGATCTGATTCATCGCGATTTGCACCATCGTACCAACTGCGGTGTGAATCGGTCGTAGTCATGTCCATATTGGCTGCAAAGAAAATCATAGTTGAAGTTATGAGTTGTAATAACTTAACTAAAGTTAAATACATAGGCCTACAAAATAACATGTAGGTAAGTTATATATAATGGTTACTGTAATTTGTTAAGTAAGAAATTCATGAGGGTAAATTGATTTCAGGCGATAGTAAATGAATAAGCTTTATAGAATCAATGTAGTATATTCGTTTGAACCTTACAATAATATACTGACAAAATAAAATTGGATTAAATTTTAAAGGTTGTACGATATCTAAAAGTTGTACTTTCTAGTAGTTGCTTTTTAATAAATGCTGTGAGCTTCTGTAAAATATAGTAATAATTGCTCCACTTATTTGTTTGGTAAATAAACTAAAAATCATTTGCTCAATTCTCCGTTGACAACATATTTGTAAAACATTAATTAATTAACTGATTGATTTATGTGAGATTAGATATTCTTAACTCTAACAGATTTAATAAAACCTAAATTGGACAGAGTTTAAATTAACATTGTTTATTTAAGATACTGTTTTGACAAGAAGGTGACTACAGGTTTAAATATTTCAAATACATAATTCAAACAATCGAAACCAACTTTGTATTTTCAAGATCTTTTAAAACGGTAGCGAATAAAAATCTAAAATTTCAAATAACACATGAATAAAAGTTGGCACCCGTCCCGATTCTATCAGGATAGTAACGACTTTAGGCCTTTTTAAATACCGCCGGGGAGTTGATGGCTTGAATTTTTTGTTTTACAGATGAAAAGGTTTTACATATTATTTCTACTTCTAACTGTGAAAATAGCTTTTATCAGTGTCCTAACTTGATAATATCATATTCAACACCACTCTAATTATTAGCAAGGATTTATACCACCACAGTTGTTCACATAAACTCCTATAAAAGCGAGTGTATGTCCGTACGTACGTACGTGAGTAACATATAATATGACAGCTGAATTCACCCATTAACTGTAAACCCAGTGTAGGTTATAGTTTGGGGTTATGTTTACAACTTTAATCGTTATAATTTCTTGTAAAATTGATTTTTTTTAATATGAGTTATAGAACTAATGTATGCTATAATATACGTTATAGGCCTAATATTTGCTTTGAGGTTATAAACTATATATAAATACAACCTTTTATCATCAATATGTTTGTTTATACAAATTTAAAGAAGAGATACCTTTTCGTTTAACAGCTGATTTCACCCATCATCTGTAATACTTAAACAAACCCAGTGTAGATTATAGTTTGGGGCTATGTTTACAACTTCAATCGTTATAATTTCTTGTGAAGTTGATTTTTGTTTTAATATGAGTTATAGAACGAATGTATGCTATAATATACATTATAATATTTGCTTTGAGGTTATAAATACAACTTTTTATCATCAATATATTTGTTTATACAAATTTATAGAATATAGATATTATATCTATTATATATAGATATATAATAGAGATATATTCGTTTAACTTCAGAAACATTCGTACATCTTCGTATACTTAACATATTATAAACATATTCGATTATTAATTTCTTCACCATAATATTAATAACTTCTAAATCATTTGATCTATCAATATGAAATAAAAAGCAATTAAAACATTGTATTTTTATATTTCTTTAAATATATAATAACGTATGTAAATAAAAATGTTTAACAAATAGGCCTTCAGTTTTATAATGCTTATTATTGTTTACCGAGTTAAAAATCCCCGTCAGCATAGTTAGGTAGGCCTAGATAAGTAGGGCTTAATGTTGCTTTTAAATGGTTTGTTTTTTAAATGATGTATTTGTGATGTATATCTAGTTAATCAGCCTGTGATTTTTCACGAGGGCTTACTAGTTATTATATATTTCCATTCCTCCTTATATAGCTTATCATAAAACTTTACTTACATCTTATAGTATTGAAGACGCTTAAAACTGGTTAAAAATAAGTGACATAATCTTTTAAAACTTAAATTTCCCCTTAAAATGTTTAATAATTCTTCTTTCCGTGGTGACCCTTCATGAAGTAGTTTTGTATTGCACAATCAGTAACGTTAAAGATAGTAATCCTTCTTATTACAATTCTTAATTCTATAAGTTTTATTATCTGTAATATTAAATTAATATTATTTTCCAAAAAAATCTACTATGGTAAGTGAATATCGAATTATTTTAATTGCTGGAAATAACATTTTTATTCAGGAAGTTTATACATTATTTATTACCAGGCCAATTAATAAGATACATTTCTTTTCCTCATTTATTTACCTCAAATATCTCTATATTCTTGGCAGAATAATTGCTGTTACTTTTTTTTTATTGCATAAAATCTCAAATTAAATGGTTCAGTTTTATGAATATTTATAGGAACCTAATTATAAAAGGGTTTAAGATGGACTAATTTTATTTAAATACGTGAACGATTTAATGCTCCAGTGAATTAATTTTTGAGGTTTAGATAGTCATCAATAAAGTACATCAGTGTTGACTTTTTTAAACTATATATACTATTTAAATACCTACATTCATTTGTACATTTTACTATTGAGCCTATAAATTATCTAGAGCAGCAACCCCTTCCTCCACACTTTAATATTACACAGAATTTTGCTTTATAATTGCTTTGTAAACAAGATGTAGGATTATTCATAACCTCTAAGCTAAATGGTTATTAATATTAAATGTCCAAATTATTAGGTTTAAGATGTAAAAACCTAAAGTTGTAATAAAGGTTAAAAATAATATAACTAAAAGTAAAGACCAACATGAAGGTCTACTAATAAACAGAAATCTAACTTTAAAACAAGTATAAGTAATGATTTCCAAGTATGAAATCAGCCGCAATGTACCATGCATGCCAGTTCAGAAGTGTTAAAATAAAATCTTCAGCTAATCTAAGTATTTTAAACTAATATTACTTAAAATTAACTGCTATTCCTAGATTCTTATACTATTTATAATCAAACTATAGTAAATTATTTATAAATTTTATATTTTTTTCACAAACTTGAATACAGCCCACAGAGCATGTGCAGTTTTCACGTAGGCCTAATTTTATTTACCAATTCTAATTATACAGAGTGTTCATTTGAAAACTTCAAACTCGTATTAAAAGACTTATAGCCCAAATATCAAAATTCTGTAAACGGGAGTGTCTAGTACTAATTGGGGGAATAAAAAAAAAATATTTTCAAAATAGGGGTAGGCTACTCACCCCCATGCACCCCCTTACCCAAAGTCAAAATTTTGAAATGGTAACGTATACCTTGTGACATCTCAAATTGAAGCTCATAAAAAATGCTGTACTTTGGTGAAAAAAATTGAAATTGGCCAAGCCGTTTAGTATCAGCAGCCAATAATGTGTTATTATTGTTATTGTTATTATTATGTGTTATTGTGTTATTTCTTACATAACAATTACTAATTACTACTTACTGCTAATAACGCAACACCTTTACTTACTGAATGCAATGATGGCCGATTTCATTATTTTTTTTTTTTTTCACCAAAGTACAGCATTTTTTATGAGCTTCAATTTGAGATGTCACAAGGTATTCGTTGCCATTTCAAAATGTTTACTTTAGGTAAGGGGGCATGGGGGTGAGCACCTCCATTTTGAATTTTTTTTTATTCCCCCAATTAGTACTATACACTCCTGTTTACAGAATTTTGATACATGGACTATAGGTCTTTTAATACGAGTTTGAAGTTTTCAAATGAACACCCTGTATATGTGGATTTAATATTTAAATAAGCAATAAAATTATATTTACATTTTGACACTTATAGCATAATTGAAAGTATGAACAAAATACTAGTAAAATCTGTAAAAATTATAACAATAATATAATTAAATTATTATCTTTAAAGTTATATTAACCTTATTTTAAAATTGTAGTGTAGCCTACTGATTCGTCGTATGTTGGGAAAAAACTATAATACATAAAATATTTTAACTAAACTTCTTATATTATTTGAATTTGTATACATAAGCCATGGGCTTGTCACGCAAATATGTCTCATCGTTTAACACCAACACCGTATCAAATTTTATGAGGTGTAATATCACACAAAAAACAATATTAATAGGGCAAGCACTGAAGGTAGAACCGGCATAGTTGTCTTCGGAAATCCCACGGTACAAAACTTCCACACCAAAACTGGAATATATAATGTCTCGAATAGAATGTTATAAATATCAAACATGATGGAAGTGTCGGGTTACAGAGGTTGTAGTCGGAGAGTCGAGCGAGCCTCCAGACGGATGTTTTCCTGCCCTGGCCAAGCTAAAGCCTGATACGTTCACTTACATCAGTTACCATAATTCACACGCACTATAGTAACTGTAATGTAATGTGTTTCTATTACGTGTTCATATTTATAAGAAAATATCGAGTTATTTACATTTTCATTGTATAAAAAGTAGTTTATAGGCTACATGAAACTCTTATATTCCATGTGGATTTAATTTTGTAATTTGTATAATTCAAGCCCTTTAAAACTACCTTCAAAATGCTTTTATTTTTGCCTATGAAATCACAAGGGATAACTTATGTTCATTTTTGCAGATTTGTTTTCCGCCTTTGTAACATTCAATTTATTGTGTTCATATTTTATTTAGGCTACCTACAATTATTTATTTAATTTGTCAAATCACGAGAAACACGCTATGTTTAAAAAAATCTATAAACAGGAACTCTTCAATATAAAGCGTAAATTATAAATAGGTACAGCCTATATGTTGTAACGACAAACTAAAACAGAGCCTAAACCAAAACAACCACGTACACATTAATCCTTCCATCATAATTACAAAATTAATTGTTTAGTATGAAATGCAATAGTCAAATTAAGCGTAAAAACTGAACTGGCGTTTAAATATACTCTCATATATTACTTTAACTAATAATTAAATATACTTAGGCCTATATAAAATAAATTAACTTAAATGTTGGATAAATTAAAATACAGTATAACAAAATAGGCTAACTTAAATTACTTACACCTTGAATTATTTCTGCTACTTACATCACATTTATTTGGATTATTTTCACGCATCGTGCATTTTATTTCAGTGTTTTGCGAATTTCCGTTACTGGACGGTCGTGAATCAGTAAGGAAATTGTAAATTTAAAAGATAAAAATGAAGCCCACGTTGCAAACATTGTATTTTTAACTTATTATATTTTCCAGCCTAAACAGAACGGATCGGCAATAAAACATTTAGCGGTTTGTTTTTAAATTCGTAAAACTTGTTTTGTTCACTTTATTTTTCTCGATAAAAAAGTAAGGATCAAATTTTTGAGATTATGCCAAAGGAATGTCCGGAGAGGAGACTTTTCTTAAAAACAGTGACTAACTCTCCTACCTCGTCCCGTTAATAAGTCACTGCCTGACAAAATGGCGAAGGACAAGATACTCGGACAAGTTTAAGAATTAATTTTATAGTTCACAACCTGCCAGTCATATGTTTTATAATCAGTTTTTGAACGCTTAGCAACGCTCCACACGTTTTACTGTCCTGTAAATGACACTACACGTTATAGGCTGCTATTGTTTGCAATAACCGCTTTTCTCATAAATAAAAAGTAATCTTCCGAAGTGATCTTGTTGGAAGAAAACTTGTCTTCAATATTTACAAATTCTGCAAAGTAAAAGACTGATTGAATCGAATCCAGTTCTAACAACAGAACAGGTATACATTATTGTGTTTAACTTCCTTATGTTAACTCTAAAATAACACAATTTCGTATTACCATCTATGATGCTTGTTAGAATAAGGCGAACATTCTTAACAATTGGTCAACTTTAGTCTAATATTTATGTATTAGTAATTATATTCTTTATTTTAAAAAAACACACACACACCCACAGCTCATTCTCATCTACTAAGAAACTCGGGTATTAAATAATTTGTTTAAAAAATACTGTAGGTACTAAATATTTATCCAAGAGACTAAATCAAGAACTAAATTTGGTTATTAATGTTTATATCAAACATTCAAATCGTAGAACGTCTTCCAAAATTATGTTTATTCAATCGAATAAATTAATTACAAACGAAATTCAAAAAGCCTTCTTCTATTAGACTGTCCACAACGGTCAGAACACATCCCCTTCTCAGCCCACGATAACCAACTCCGTACTGGGAATAACGTGGGTAGACGAGCTCCCGTGAATACCCACAGCGTTCAAAGATGTCTTACTCAGTATAAAAGGTCTTTAACTACAACTTTTATATATGTAGATATATACTTTTATAACTCGTTTCCCGTAGGAAGTTTGTATGTTTGATGCAATTTCAAATTCGTCAAATGTAGGCCTTTATTCTGTTTTACAGCTTTACATTTCAAATATTTAAAAAATGTACTTTTACTATGAATTATATATTATACAGTTAACGTTGGAAATTCTTCGCTAAAATTGACAAAAAAATTCGACGTCCAGTAGACCTAAATAAATGTTTTAATAGTATTACATGGAGATCATTCTTCTTCCAGAAGAATTGACACAGAATTGTTCTCTTCATTTCTACATCTCGCACGTCCTTTCTAACGCAACACTCTATCCACAACAATGCATCATTTCTTATTCGTGTTGGATACCGCAAGAAGGAAATAGAAACTGCATGCTTAGGCTCAAACCTATCACGAATAAGTAATATCGGTGCGGCATTTCCTTTCCGTGTCCTTTCTCATTAGGAATGTGCGAGTTCATTTAGTTGGGTTGCGCTGCGAGAAAGGCTTTTTAGAAATGTTGCTTTTTCACACAAAAAATACTCGACTACATTAGCTTGTACAATCGACTACATTCATTTTCGTGTTCTATTTTAAGCGCAACAAGAAAGAGAAATTGTAATTTTATTTATGATTTTCCGCTTTTACATGATCATAATTGGTTGAGAAGACCCCCAGCTAAAAGGACACACGCGATTTGCAGATTGTTGTTGCGTCAAAAGTAGTATTAAGAAAAGGTCATTGTTTTACAATAAGATTGTGTAACATTTATTTTAAAGTTTGTTCAAATTTCTAAAAGCATTTCCCTCACCTTCTACTTACCATGGAAGGTAATTGCAGCCAAATTTACTGAATTTGCAGACGTTTTTTTAAATCACACACTAATAGACATCGTTCGGTCACTTTTCAAACGATGAAAGATGATACTTTCTAACCAATACGCAATTATAACAAATCCCTAAATGAGTGCAAAGCAAAGGATTAACATGATATCCAACCTCTACAAAAGTGTTACTGTTTCAAATACTAAATTTGTGCCTTTAAATACTAAATTCTGTAGTAATAACCAACCAATATACACGAACATCCAGTCAGTTTCAGAAGCTGAGATTAAGTTAAGTGTACGGAAATTCATAACTTACTCAGAGAAAGACATTGCTAAATAGACTGTGAACTTTAAATCGCAGAATAGATTCGACTATGGTGATATAAATGCCTTTATAGGTTACTAGTTGTAACTATTATCTTAATTCTTGTAAAGTCAATAGTTATAGTTTGACTATTGTAGCTCGTGTATCACTGAAGATGGCGACGTTGTCGTTGAAACGCGTTTGAGTTAATAAAAGTATTAGTTGTGAGATTTTGTGTTCAAAGTTTGTTCTATCAATTATACTTCTCACAAGTCAAGCTCAATATGTATTTATAAGTTGATACTAATTGAATCTAAGTAATTTAACACTCGACAAACCTTACAAACAGGAATTTTATTCGTGTGTTTTTATTAATACGTTATTACACTTTCTTGGTGAATTTGTCTTATATAATTTAACTTTGATGTGTTCATTTGACTTTCGATTATGTCAATTACTTTATAAAATAATTTGATTACAAAGTGACATAATATAGAGTCAGTGCCTAGTTTAGAAAATATGAATATCCTTTATAGACAAAAATGATATCAAAGTTTAGTGCTTAAACACTTTAGATTATACTAAAGTTATTTGAAACTCTCTACATTTCACTGACTCTACGTAAAATGTTAAATGCGTCGTTATTTTTTAATTAATTTAATTCTTCTCTTCCTAACGTTTTAAAAAAAAACTAATTGTACAACTGAATACAAAATAAGATGACGTAATTCTGTCCCAGAAGAAGATGATGTAGGGAAACTGAGAGAAGAGTATACTAATAAGAAGAAGAAGATGTAGGGAAACTAAGAGAATGAGAAGAGTATACTAAAAGAAGAAGAAGATGTAGGGAAACTGAGAGAAGGAGAAGAGTATACTGAAAGAAGAAGAAGATGTAATGAAACTGAGAGAAAAGAAGAGTACACTGAAAGAAGAAGAAGATGTAAGGAAACTGAGAGAAGAAGAAAAGTTTACTAAAAGACGAAGAAGATGTAGGGAAACTGAGAGAAGGAGAAGAGTATACTAAAAGAAGAAGAAGATGTAGGGAAACT
>JAGFPH010000681.1:55828-66469 GCA_018207615.1 Philaenus spumarius | reverse complement strand
GACTGATAAAGGCGGTCTTTGTATGTAATGCTTTAATACAACATTATGTTGGTGGGTAATACAAAATGTACATTAAAGCAATTAGATTTTCTCCAAAACTTTCGAGCATTATAATGTGGTTAAAAGATGGGGTAGAACGAATAAAACACATAATGCTGTTGTGTAATGTTAGAGCAACTGTGGCAATTCGATGGTTACAATCACGTTAGTAAACAATAAAACCGCATGTTAAAAGATCGGTGTTTGGTTTTTAGAAGAGTTAATAACAGATTTAGTATTGTTGAGTAGTGTCAATACCAATAACTTTGTAACAACTTCAAAAATATTGTACTGGTATAACTTATAGCTTTTGTTTATAGAACCTTTAAAACAACTGGGTAATGACAAAACTACACTATAACAAATAGACTTTCTACAAAGTGTTGTAGGTACTGTTAAAATATGGCGTTTTGTTCTCATGTTCTATAAACTTAACAACACATTTATTTGTTTAAACTTTAATTTTTGGAAATTTATCTTGCTAGAATGTAGTTTTGACATTATCTTAATAACATAAGTTAATGTTTTAATAAAGATTTTGCAAACATAACATATATTTTAAAAGTTCGATATTTTCAAACGTGTTGAAGAACTTCTAATTGACGAAGCAGTTCGTTAAACTACATTTCAGTAATATAAGTTACTTTCAAAAAACACTTTTGAGCAAAAAATTGCGTTGTTAAATTATTGTGTTTCGTTAGTGAAACCATTAACAAATCAATGTTTTTTTATATCAAAATAGTGTAGGTTTGACACTACATAACAAAATGTTCTACTGTTAAAAAAAATAGTATTTTGTTTTTAGAACTCATAATACAATAGGCCTAGTTGTTGATGGGTAATGTGTTGTTACTTTGACAACTAATAAATCTATATTTTATTTATATCCAACAACAATGGAACCAACGATTTTATATGATAGTTATGTAAGCATATTCTTAAGGGGCACTCCACCTTAATATTGATAAAAATGACAAAAAAATGACAATTATTTTTTTCCACCTAGTTTTGTTCCCTGTGATTTTCTGAACAATTTGATATATAATAAGTATAGATAGTATGCTCATAATTAGATTATTTTATCTAAAAACGAAACGCGTACATGTAGATATTCTCCAAATAACTGAGTCTTTTTCTTGGCCGTTTTCCGAAAGTTTTGGTTCTCACGTTTTCATTTACTGTGGCAGACATAACTCAAGTTGTATTTGAGATAGCCTGATATTTTTATTTTTTTTATTTTGAAGAGGACATTTCATTGTACAACATGAAGTATGGATATAATAAAGATTTTAAGAAATGATTAAAAAAGATTTTACTAAAACTTTTTATAAAAAGATTAAATATCATATTTTTTACAGAAATATTTTATATAATTTAATATCCATACTACAGGTTGTAGAATTTAATGCCCTCTTCAAAATAAAAAAAATGAAAATCAGGCTATCTCAAATACAACTTGAGTTATGTCTGCCACAGTGAAGCCTAGTAAAATCCGTAAAAATTAACCCCCCCCCCCCCTGGGGGGTGGGGGGGGGGGGCCAAAACTTACGAAAAAGTCACTATAACCAACACTCGTATTATAAAACATAAAATAATTAGGTTTGCTTTAAAAATAAAGAAAATGTTTTCAAAGGTGGAGTGCCAACTTAATTCACTTTAATTAAATTTAAATTCTTGAACAACAATTTTTCTTTCGTCGCATTAATAAAATTTACTAATAAGTCTAGTGTTAGTACGTGTAAAATAGTTTGCCAGAAACATTTCCAGAACAAAAGGGTTGCTAACGCCAGAAAGCATGTATAATAATAGTTTTAAAAGCTAAACTATTTTTTCCATTGTAGTAGTTTAATAGCAATCGTTAATGTCGAATACATTGTAGGCCTACTATTAAGACTCCCACAGTTTATTAACATTTATTAAGTGATACTCTACTTTGGAAGTTATCTACGCAACAGATTCTTTCGTACCGAATCATTTAATAATTAAAATATATATTACTTTATGGTTATTTATTACTCGTAACATTGTGTTACAGTAAGTATGATAGTAAGTAAATGAAAACGCATTTCCGTAAGTAATTTAAACAATTAGCCTATTTATTGGAATTTAGGCCTAGTGCACACACTAATTTGTCTATTTATTTTGATACAGCTTTTGAATATAATTTTACAATAATTACAATTACTGAAATGCTCAATAAACTATTCTCCTAAATGTAAAGTTACTTATACATGTTACAACATAAATATTAAACCGTATGATGACATTGTAAGACGATACATTATTTAAAGACGAATCTGCGTTATTTTACTCAAATATACGAATTAAGAACACACATTAAAATTTTACCTTTTTTTAAAACAAAATGGTTTGTAAGACCACGCGATCATTGTTCTTTGTTTTCCTTGCGCAACTTTAAAAACAAAACGATTGTTAAAGTACTGCACTTCTATTTACATAAATTAGTTTCTACGTTTTCTCCTAATACTTAATCCTAATAAACATACTTTGCTACTAAACTACTGCAATTTAACGTAAGAAACTTGCATTAAAAAGTATTTTTTCTTTGGCGATGGTTTTTAATTATAACCCATAAAAAACTAATAACAACTGATGCTCATAATTACTAAAGTTAATACAGCCTAAATTTATTTTTTAATTTCATTATTGGTTTATATTGCGTTATTTGTTTTGTTTAGTAGCCTACCTCCTGCTTTTATTGGTTGTCATGTTATTAAAATTTTTGAAAATACAAAATTTCAGTTTCTGACATTTGACGTGCATTAGACTAACTTATAGTTAAAGTTTAAATACAGTAAAATATTATAGTCTATATACTACCGGTCGGCCTACTATATAACAATGTTGGAGACGTGAAACAATAATTGCATAATTAATAATTTAAGTTTAATACATTTTTTGTGATTTTATTTTACTGTTGATAAGTTATAGTTATTGTTGCAAGAACAATCAAATAAATCGTACATTTTGTAGTTTCTTTTTTAACTTCGGTTTTACACAATACTGTATAATCTATTGAGTAGGCTACTAACTGACCAAGCGTAGGTACATTTCGCAATAGAAAACAATGTTTTGTACACACTTTTGCATCCAAACAAATTATGGGCCTAATCGAATATTCATTTTATTTGGAGGAACAATATTTTTAAATAGTTTTAGGCCTGCTGTATTACGATATACAAACAATTGGTTTCTTAAATACAACTTTCAATTATTGTTAATATTATACTAGTGTATTTTTGTTTTAATACTTTATTAGTAGGCTAAAGTAAATTGAAAACAATTTCGTAAAGCTTTCAAATATTGCAAGTGAAAATATACTTTAGTAGTCGTTTGTTTCTACAACCGATTTTATAATCTAAGATAGGGCCTATTTAAAACTATAGGGCTATTCTTATTTTTAACATGAAAATATTTTAATTTTAGCATATATGTTATTGGTTTATCTCATTAAAATTATTATTTTATTTTTATAAAATCTAATTTTAATTAATATAGGTTGTGATTTAAAGTTATATTTTGTTTGGCGCTTACAAAAACGTGTCGAATCGACAACTATTTATATATTTTTAAATTATTATAAATTCATACTTTAAAACACAAATCATTATAAAATAAAAATGTTGATCCTCTATATAAATAGACAAAACTTATCTCTTTTTCGCGTTAAATAATTACGATACAGAAAGCAATAATATTCCCCAATGAATACAACTTATTTTAGTTTTATAATTAATGCACACATTTAATGTTACTAAGGATATTAACTTAATACAATTTATAAAACATATAGCTAGTTACCCTAATTTAATTCTCTACGTTAGTATAGAATATAGACTATGTTAAAATAAAACAATTGTTTACGAATTTAAAACAAACTAGCCTATGTTTTATTTATGTTTACGAGGACCTTGTCATACACAATGATGTCGGTTTACTAATTATATTTTATCAACAGCTGATTAAGAAGACAAACCAGCTTCATAAATCATTAATCACTCAGATGACTAATGATTTTCTTTGTCTTAATTAATTAGTTTTCTTTATAATTTTCATAGCAACACTGCCAACATGTCAATCATGCATTTATTTTTATAATTGTCATAGGCCTATAATATTATCATAGCCTAACATAATAAGAGTTAAATATCGTTTAGCCTCAATGAAACCGTAGTTTTAAACTATAATTTTCTTAACTAGGTCTACTTATTAATAATTTTTTAATTCAAAAGGCCTTTATTAAGTAAATATAGAATATTTGTGGTTTAAAATTATTGCCTAAAATTTGCCGTCGAAATACTTTTAGTTTTAAATTAAAAATCAGTTTTACAAACCATGGGCCTGTAGATATAATTATCCTACGTTATAGTAGGCCTAACTCTCGCAGATTTTAAAACTTTAAACAATATTAAAATACCTTAATAAAGTAATTTAAATTGACAACCTGTTGCTATTTTCACATTTTACAGTGCAAAACAAAAAAATTTAGAAAAATTATTTTTTATTGCCTAGGGCCTATCTTTATTGAAATTTAGGATTTTGTAAAAACCCTTCCGTAATAATCATATGTTAGTAGTTTCTAACCGTAGTAGCGTAATAAAAATGAAATTACCATTAATAGGAATAACTGAAAGAATTTATTTAGTTAGTAGGTATATTTTTAAAAAAATACGGAACTATGGTCTAGGTAATAACCCTTCGAAATAAACTTAATTTTATTAAAATATATTGCAAATGTTTTACTTGATCGAAATAGCAATAGGTTATTTACTGTAGGTATATAGCCTATTTTATATTTAAATGTTATATAGCCTTTTAAAAATCTATAGGCCTTAGTTCAACCTTTAAAAAAAAGGGTTTAGTTCAATTATGGTTAAGAATTTTTTCGGGTGATACTTTTTTATTTAGGCTATACTAGTCTACATTAAAAATGTAGCCTAATTATTTAGACCTTACAATTTTATATTTTAACAGATAGCCTAGTCTAATTTATAAAATGCTCTAAGAATATTTGATAGCTGGGATTATTCACAGTTTCCAAATAAAATTGCAGCAATTATTGAGACCTATTTCAAATAAAAAAATCTCAATCTGTCACAATTATTGAAGAATTTTGCAATAGACACATAAATTTGTACAAACTTAGGCCTGCCCTTTATTACAGTATTATTACTGTAGCCTACCTACCTAACTTTAAAATAAATCGCCACAATTAGGCTATGTTTCATAATAGGCGCCTATACATGAGGGCACATGCTTATTATTCTACTTGGACTTGG
The DNA here is from genome assembly GCA_018207615.1 of Philaenus spumarius. Lineage (NCBI taxonomy): Eukaryota > Metazoa > Arthropoda > Insecta > Hemiptera > Aphrophoridae > Philaenus > Philaenus spumarius. Next base: position 61,130 of record JAGFPH010000681.1, on the reverse strand, counting down.
CATAACAAATAAATAGGCTACTTTAAACAATTATTTAAAATCTTTTTTTAAAGAAGCCGTAAGCGTAGGCCTATGGTCTATTCTTTAATTTATCAGTGCTTAGTTACCAGTCATTAAACTTATTTTACACGTAGGCTATTAACATCCGCAACTAATCATTATTTTGATTTTTGAAACTAAGGTCTAAAATTGCTTAAAATAATTGTTGGTTATAAAGTAAAATAATTGTTAAATAACAGTCAACCAACCTTTTGGTGCAGGCCTATGTAAACAATTACGCCGTCATGTTGTTTGATGCAATTGTTTATATTTCGTTGCCAACTGAACTTGTTAAAAATCCACGGATTCACTACACTTAGTTGTCATTGATATCATATCACAGGGCACACAGTTTTAAGTCAAATCACACAAAGAATTAAAACTCGGATTACGATCTCGATTTGAGATTTTTATCGGATTTCGTGTCGATAAAACGTCGATTTCGTTTAGTTTCTTAAGTCACTGCACTGTCACTTTCTAACAACTAACACATTTTGTTTGGGAAAATTGTTTAACACTTTTAACTGCTATATTTATATTGTTAATAGGAGGAAAATCTGTGATCCTAATCAGTTGACTACATCAGTTTAAACGATCTACTCTTAACGATTGGTTAAATGGAACTGAGGCAAATTTCACCTTTATTTTGTGTCTATGGGAGGAACTTCGGGCGTTTCCGCGTCGGTTCGGGTCGTCAAGACAACGCCTCCATCGCTAGCTCCGCCTATTTCACAGCAAGAAATGAAATCAATGCGAAAAATTATTGTTGTTGTCATTATTTGTTCCGTTTATTGTACCTTGGTATTCTTGAACTTTGAAGTAATTAATGTTATTCATATCGAAAAATCTATCAAATTTTTTGAATACGAAACATAACTCTCTTGAAAACGAGGTTCAAGCTGTTTAAGTTTAAGGGTAGGCCTATTATAGGCAAAGAAAGAAAATACCCGATTCCAGGAAGTTAAAATTAATAAATTCTTGTAAAATATTTTGAACTTATTACTTTACGTTCTTTACGAAATTATTTAACTTTATACAATCAATATAATACCATATATGTAGACTATAGGCCAATATAAATATTAGCAATACAATTTTGTTTACTACTTAAGGCAAAAATCTATCTTAGGCAAAAATAGATTTGAGAAACTTATTTAGTAGAGAGACACATTAAATCAAACTAAAAGTTATTAGTTTTATCAAATTTGTATTTAAACTTAAAGAAAAGATGAATGTAGTTGCTGCTCTATATTGAACCTTCTGAACTGAATTTACATTTACAAACTCATTTTCTAGGTTATGTTTAGTTTTTATTTAATCAGTAGATCTAAGGTTATTAATCACCTGAAACCTACAGATTGATAGCCTATGTGTTTTTATTATAATATACAACTTCCTAAATAAAATAGCCTAATAGGCCTAAACTAAAAACAATTAACATACGCGTTAAAGGAAATTAAATTGTTCAAAGATTGTGGAACATTATAATTAAGATTTATAGGCCTAATTAATCAAAATGTGGGCTACTTTACTACAATATTATACAATCTATGAGAAAATAAATATTAGGCCTAATCTCATCAACATGTTGGCCTATAAGTAAACTGAATTTCACCTGTGTAAGACTGAGATTAGCAACTAAGTCATTTTAGAAAGTAGCTTTTTTTTGCCATTATAATATAGGCCTATAGTCTATTTAGCCTATATGGTTTTATAAGAACAAGTTATAACAGTATTAAAAAATGTGATTTTTACTTCACAACAATTTAAAAGAAATCTTTAATATTAAATATAGCAAGACTAAGTTCAACTTAAAAGAAAGTCAAATCCTAATGTTAAAAATTTGTTATGCTTCTAACTTTATTTTGTACTTCATTTTAATAAGTTAATATAAATACATTATAGGGCCTAGTTATTAAAGACTTGCTTGTTCGAAACCATTTGCCACACTGGTAATGATTTTAGTTTACAGAAACATTGTATTAAATAAAGATCATGTATGTAGCCTATAAACTAGGATTTATAATGCACTAGATGGGTGCCCGTGCTTCGCTACGTGTTAGGCCTAAGCTCGATAAAAAAAATATCAATTTCAAAGGCATCCCGTATCCTACTGTTTGTTAATACGCTATTTAGGCCTACACTATGTAGGGCCTACTACTTTCTTAACTTAAGTTTATAAAATATTCATCTTTTAGTTTTATTAATACCTGTCGAAGGACAGCCTTTTTATATGCTTATTTAAAAAACCTCCTTTCTATTTTAATCTATTTATAGATTATTTTTTTAAATCCCGACTTATTGCACATCTAAAGCATAAGGGGAACCACTATGTTAAGTCTCAAGTTAATATGTTTTGTTATTTTTGAGAAATAGTGATGAATAGTGAGTCGGTGACATTTGGCTTTTATCTAGGCCTATAGGCCCTATATCTAACGCTTTTTACTTTTTAATAACCTTAAACGCAAAATATTTTAAAATCCCGTCTTATTGCACATCTAGAGTATAAGGGGAACCACTATGTTAAGTCTCAAGTTAATACGTTTGGTAGTTTTTAAGAAATATTGATCATCAGAGAGTCAGTGGTATTTGGATTTTATATAGGCCTATATAGATTAGATAATTAGGCTGCAATAATAGGTCATTACAGTAATTACTAAACAATTCTGTATAAAAGTGTTTTAAAAAACTTAGTTCATTTAAGATTTTACTATTAACATACAAATTAAATAGAAGACTGAATATATAAAAAAAACTGTTTCACTACACATAGGTAGTACACATAGGTAAATCTGTGCAGTTACATAGGTCTACTAATTAATTAATAAGGAAACACCTCAATTAATAATCTACTTAGGTCTATAAAACATTTTGGAAATACTGTAATGAAAAAAGTTAAAAACTGACATTGTACAATAGTTTCAGTACTAGGCCTAAGCCTATAGGCCAAATAATAGGCTATAAAAAAAATTATTTTATATTTCATTCGCAATCAAAACAAAGTTTGATTATTTGGTGATTTCGTGATTTGTTAGTTCAAACTACTTATAAATAAGATAAAGTAGGCCTATCTTAACTAAAATGAATGCAGAACATGGTAAAATACGTAAATAACTTACCCATTCTGTCTAATAGGCCTAATTCGGCTCAGAAAAACGTAGATAACTAATTTAAACAGCAAATAAACTTACGTCCATTTGATTTTATTTGCTTCATAAAATCTAGACTCACAATAGACTACTAATCTTAATAGAAATAGGCTATGTAGTGTAGGGGTATGATTATGATTAGACCTACTAGGGTACGTTACAGGGCTATAGAATACAGAATATAGTATTCTAAAGCCCTGGGTACGTTAGCCGTTTTAAAGCGAATAGTGTTCAACTTTAGGCCAACAAAAAGTTTAATTTTAAGATTTTGTATGTGAATGATTTGATTTGGTTGGACAATAGCCTGACCTTTTGTGGGCTATCTGACTGATTTTAACTAATTTGTGTATTGCCCCTATACTTACACACTTTGTTTCCGTACCTTTCTAGAAAAAATATACCAATTTAATTTGTCTTTCTATTAAAAATGACTTTTTTATTTTTGCTATAATATATAGCCTAGGCCTAGGTATAGGCCTATAAGCCTTAAATGATTCATACACAATAATATGAAGTTTGAATACGGTAGGCCTACAATCTACATGACATGTATCGTAATCTATTATGAATCACTAGGAAAACTTTTAAGGGTCGTCATTTTAAATATAATTTACCCTACAGAAGACATATTGTTTTTGTTAAAAATACTTAGGCCTATTTTAGGTTTTTATTTTTCAAAGTAAGAGTGCACTTAAGCTGAGTGCTTACAAGTTGTTCATTATGACAACAATATTGCTGTCGAGTTCGAGATTTAACAGAACGTGCCCCGCCATTTTCTATTGTCTAAAAACAATAATAACCTCTTAGTCTCGTGTTGTTCTTGGAAACTTCAAAAGATCTTAAAATAAAAACAGTCACATTGCCAGTAAATGCATTTCTACAAAATTAGATTATCTTCAGATAATCGGACAGAAGTAAATGATGAATTTTCTGGAGCAGAGGATTTGCATAAGGTTTAAAACAAAACAAAAACAATCCAGATCATTACATACATAAAAAACACTTTCAAAGATTGTTCAAATCATATTGATTCCATTTCCTACTGCGCGTCAAGATCTGCCAACCACGTGGATCGATACGGAGCCTGCTAGCCAATCAACTATTGAGATTCCAAAAACTTGCTACAGACCGACCAATAAGCGTAAAGTATTTTATAAAGCAAGAATAGTAGGCGTGGTTCATAGCTCGGTGTATAGTCGGGAATACATAGCCTAAAACAGTTGAACTAAGATGGCGAAACAGTCACAATATGGTGGAGTAGCCAAGTGGGAGAAAACAGCAAAGTACAAACAAAATACCTAATAATACAAGCTTTGCGTTTACTTTATTTTTAGCCTAACTTTAGTTTCTTAAAATTAAATAAATAATGTAGGCTACCAGTAAATTATTTAACCGTTTATAAATGATGTAGAATATATACTAACAGTAATTCTTATATATTATATATAAATAGAAATGTAAATGTTCGTTTGTTCAAAATCGCAAATCTTCGAAAGTTCTTCACCGATTACTTTGAAATTTTGACATAAACTTTAATTTGATCACAACCGTGTTTTTATATAGCCTACTTTTTGAAAAACTGCAGAATCTATTGAACGTAAAAACAACAAAAAATACACTCAATATTTAACAAAAATGGAAGCGCCATTTCATATGTTTATTAACTATAATAATAACAGTAGTCAGCTGTTTTCTATAATATTTCTATTATCAGCTGATTTCAAACTTAAAACAATCATTTGTATTTCTAACTTTAAGTTAGGTTTTTGTAAACAACACCATCTGTTAACGTAAACACAAGACACTCTATATACTAGGCTTAAGTATTTTTCGGGAGCGCCATATACCAAATAATAATAAAATATGTTTAGTGTTGGTACAGTAATCAGCTGTTTGCTTTAATATTTCCACTAACAACTTGATTTCAAATTTTGAAACAGTTATTTGTATTTCTAACTTTTAGGTTAGAAGACGTATTTTAAGACGAAGATGTAGGCCTATGTTTTTGTAAAGACGTTTTTATCTGTTGGACGAAAAACAATACAAACTATATTAAATATTGTATGACAATGGGAGCGCCATAACAAATCATTATTAAATATGTTTATTGTTGG